>JABXJD010000011.1:4190000-4402500 GCA_013375575.1 Percina caprodes | reverse complement strand
AGCCCTATCTAGCATAATATACAGCAATATTATTTAGAAATGTGCATGTCTTTCTCTTCACTTGACTTCCTGACTTGTGGCATCCCACTTACATCTCTCTTCCTCTCTCCATCCTCCTCCTCCCTCTTGGTTACCTTCAGTCTGTCCTTGTGTGCTTTAATCTTCCACCATCTTCCTATTCACTTTTAGTCCCAGAGAGAGAGGAGGGATGGTTCACTTCAACACACACACACACACACACACACACACACACACACACACACACACACACACACACACACACACACACACACACACACACACACACACACACACACGTCATTTTCAACCTGGACCCTGTTTCCCCATGCATTTGTGTCAAATAGACTGATTGAAAAAGGCATGAAATATAATGCCTATAATTTTTACAGTCCAAAAACGACAAACTCCCAGAACGTCCTTCCCCAGACTCACGTTATACTCCACACCGCTGTCTGGCATCACCTCGTGAGATAGATAATACAGAGATGTTGTCATACACTTTTAATAATCTGAGCCCGTCAGTCGTAAAAACAATCACTTTTAGTGCCAAAAATTGTTTATTCACAATCAGTCTGTTAGACAAATGGGAAAATCCAGGGTCCAGGTTGAAAAAAATAATAAAAATGTGCCCTTTAAGAGAGTTATTTATGTATATTAATTTATAACAACCTGTACAGCTGCATCAGTCTCATCCATCACTTTTTATGTGGTTTTTGTTTTATTGGAGGTAGCAAGGTAACTAGTAGGGCTAAAACATTTTTCAGGAAACTCAAGTAACTCGGTTACTAAAGATCTTATGACTTTATACGTTTCTGGCACGGGTGATTATTACTGTTGAACAACGCACTGACTGCAGGCCGCTCCCCCTAACCCTAACCCTGCCAGATCCGGTTAGACCCAGTCCTGCCGCTAGCCACCAGCTCGCTGTGACCCCGGCGCTGGGTCAAGAACTGGCTCCCTTTGAGTTGATACAGCCACTAAATGAAGGTCCATCTCCGTGAAATATGACAACTATGTTAGTGAGGAAAATTGCGACACAGGGCACTGAATTTTACTGTTCATCGGACCCCAAACTAGCCCACTCCACGGTCTCTCTCGCTGGGAGGAGAGCAGTCAGCATCTCCAGAGACAGACCATCAGATAGAAGCCAACGTAATATGGCACTTAAATGCACTACATGGGTTGAGATTTGACAGATATTGTATGCAAAGCAATAGTATTTATCCGATTAATCACTGAATCGAAGGAATAGTCAGTAGAATACGCTAACAGTCAGTAGAATACGAGATTATTAAAATAGTTTACTGCATAGGTCTGCCGAAAATGCGCCAGATCATGCACTGGCGCCACGGAAGGAAGCCAAACACACTGCCCACACAAAGATGACACAGAGCTGATTTAAAATAAGTATCCATTTAAGCTTGGCCTGAATATAGAGTGGTTTTAGTTTGCATATTTAATGAAAACTAATGGAAGACTGACAAAATAAAAAAAAAAAAAGGATGAAGATATTTGATGCAGGTGCAAAATAGTAAAGGTAGCCTTCCTGAAAGCAATTTAAACTGATGGATGAAAGCAATAGAGTAATCTCGCTCTCTCTGTCTCCCTGTCTCTGTCAGTGTCAGGGTGCTAAGATGGCGTCCTGCCACAAAGTCTGTGTTCTGCGGTGCAAACAGCCGAGGTCCATCCTGAGTTTACTCCATCCTGGGCCAAGCAGCTTGCAGGAGAAACATGAGCCGTGAAACAGTACAAGAATCACACAAATCAAATACTTTGCTGTAGGAATCTGTGATGGAGCTTTCTAATTGTGATTCAGCTCTCTACCAGCTTGTTCTCTGTCACTTCCAAATTCAGATACCAAGTAGCTCTACGTCTCTGTCACCATTATCTTCCCACGTCCATCTTAAAGCTGTGTGCCACCTTCAACATTGATACTTTTGAACAATATGTAATTACATTTTCACTGTAATATGCTGCACTATACAGTATGAACATTAGCGTCTGATGTAAGTAGTGTCTTAAGGAGAGAATAAGATCTTCGGCAATAAGACATGGTGAAATAATGAGCCTTGGTTTAAAAGTATGACATAAATTTGTAATGAAAACTGAAGTTGAATAAGTTATATCATCTGGTTTCATTATCAGGATTTAATGCTTTTGCCCTCCATTAACACGAAACACGAAATTTGTTAATATGTCCATTCGTGCATGGAACATGAATTAAAGCACAGAGCAATAGATGTTGGGTGGACATGAGTCATCACAGTAGACAGCATCATGGGCTTGAATCGGTCGTGTGACCTTTGCGAAAGTGAGCACCCGGCCGCCACTCTGTGCCATCACTTACCACTTCAAAACGTCTATTAAAGCTGAAATGGTTTAAAAAATAATGATGATACATATCTGTGAATGGGTGTCCTTCATGGCCCGATGGCCTTAAGGGGATGGCGACATCTAAACTTGCAAAGATTTCAAGCAGTGCTCCAACGCCTCTGTCGGTCTTCTGCCCTTTCGCTGCCGGCTGCTGGTGTGAGTCACATATCCAGCATGAAACCGTTAGCGTCACAATTTGACACAAATGGATGGAAATTATTTTAACTGACTCCCCCGCCAACCTACAGGATATTCATTGTGAGGAAAGGCAGTTGAGATAACATCTGTCAAGTGCTGTGCAGCAACAGAAATACATACAGTAGAACTACCAATATCAATTCATGGAAAAACCTTCCAGAAGCCACGGATTCATTGTGGCAATAAACACTTGAAGTTAAATGTGTTCATTAAAGCCATCCACATTTCTTTGCAGTGTAAATTACATTAATACTACCGGCAGGATTCAATAGTATACCCATGCTCCAGAAAGTAACTGAAAACAAAGCATACACTAGAGGTTAAAGTATGATATTGTCCAACATTAATTCAAATTTATGAAAGAAAGTGCACTAACATATTGTGAATTGCTTCAATTCATTATTTTGTATTATTAATACATATTTTATTAATAATTACAAATAAAAAGTGACATGAAAAAAAAGAATCTGATTGAGTGTAGACTTTAAAGCACCGTAGTTAAGTGACAGTAGGTCAAGTTGTAATGTACTGCTCCTACCAGCATGTAATCTACTGTATTTGCAGAGGGCATTTGAATGTATGTCTGATCAACTTCCAATTTAGGGGACATCGCCCAACTCTAGTAGGCTTACCATTCACTGGTTTTCCCTTCGCCACAATGCGCTACTTGTTCGAAAAGTACCTTTTCTTTTTCTTTACTTCGCCCTCAACAGTTGCTACTGCTGACTCTGCGGAGGGCCTCCTAACACCGGGGATATGTTGCCACATTTTTTAAACTGATATCACGGACTAGCGCTGAAAACCACTCCACCCACTGTGGCAGGTATACAAGGCACAGTCACCTGCCACCAGCCAATGGCGGGTACTTTTTCAAAGTGGCGGGTGACTTTGCCTTGTATACCAGCGTCCTGAAATGTCTTGTTCCATTCACAACAAGGAAGATATTCAGTTTACTGTCACAGGAGTAAAACAAAACCCACAAAATATTGACATTTAATAAGCTGTAATTAGATAAGTTTTACTTTTATAATTTATACATTCATATAAAATGATGAACCGATTACATGATTATAAAAAACTGTTGCAGATTAACTCAATAGTTCTAATCAATAAAAAATGTCTAATTGTTCATTAACTGTATATTGTCACATGTCATAGTTTGATTCCCCCATAATTGTAGTTCCATTTAATTCGCATTGACTAGATTTGGATAAGTTACTGCTTTGACTGAAAACTAAAGAGATGAAATATTAAAGCAATGTAGCAGGTGGATTAACAATTTGTGCCACGTTTTTCTGTTGATGGCTTTTACCAATAGTTTTAACGGAGACTTGGTGCTTGGCTCAAGGAACAGCTAAGAGTATGTTCTATCTCTTTCTCTTGTCATTCCCTCCCTCCCTCCCTCTCTCTCTGCAGAGTCTAATTACATGACAAATCATCCAATGGCAGAGGTAAAGCCCCAGTTTTAAGAGGTTCTCTTCTCATCTGCATGCAAAATCACTCACATTATGTAAGTACTAGAGCTGCACGATATGAGGAAAATATGCATTAAGGTTGTTGATATCAGTTATTACAATGACGATAAAATAAAAGGATATATTGTGCAGCCCTACTGTGTACATTAGAAACATTCATGTACATGCTGTACAAATGTGTGTGGCTGTGTGTTGGCGTGCATGTGTGTGCAGGGGGGGCTGGGAAGGTTGCGTGCGCTCTGGCTGCTCTGGCTTATCTCCAGCTACAGATTGATGGGACATTAAAATGAAGGACGTGTCACGCACCTGTGTTTGTGTATCACAGGGCAACAACACACAGGTAGACAGGGTGCTGCAATCAGCAAGGTCTCACACACACACACACACACACGAGGTTGACCGATTAATCTGACAATTTTTGGCTTTTTTTTTTTACATAATTGGCATCAGACAATATTTTGTGTTTTACAGTGTTTTACATTTTCTTCAGACCTAAAACAAAGAAATGCTGCTGGCTGCTACTGTGTGCAGCACTACTATTGTTAAAATTGTCTGCAGATTAGTGTTCTCAGAAATTTGATAAATATATATTTTCAATGAAAAGTTTATTTGACAAAGTTTATTTTATTATCTGTTTATTTAATATATTTATTACTACTGTCAAATGATTCAAATATTTAATCACAATTAATCGCACATTTGTATCTATTCTAAATGTCCCTTGATCTCTTTTCGGCCCAGTAGTTTTTCTCATTTTAATGCTCTTATCAACATGGAAAAGTGGAACGGCTCGCTTTGTGCAAATGTTGTTTTTTTAAACAAAATTGGCATATACAGTAGGATACAGTAGTGTTCAATTTCACACGTAACCTTCACACAATGTAACACTGTCCATCAAAATAAGGGTGAAAAAAATACTTTGATGGCGGAAGGGCGGAGAATTGGCATCAGCTGTGTGCTTGGCCATCAAGTGGTATTTCAGACTGGAGATGATAGCTCCGTTCACAACAACAAAACACACAGATCACTTTGGTCTTGTCAATGGAACCATTTGGCAACTTTTAAAAAGTAAACTTTCCATTCAGAATCTTATTGACATCCATTTTGGCGTCTTGGTGTTTTTCTAACGTTACTAACTGTTGCAAGGGCATGTGAAAAAAACTACAAAGTTTGCTAGGTCAAAAAGAACGTTAATCTCGCGATAAACAAATTGACGCCGTTAAAATGGGTCTGCGTTAACGCCGTTAACTGACTGAGCACTTGTTTTTTATGTGTACAATATGTTTTTACATTTTACAATTTTTAATTTAAGTGCAGATTGGTGAAGGGTTCAATAAATGTTGAGAAATGTTGTGTATCTTAAGCAATTATTAGTGTTACATTTTATCTTTCAAATAGAGGTTTAAAAACAAGCATTTATCGGCCATCGGCTGACTCTGGTTTCTTAAGATCGGCATCAGCACGCGAACATGTAGAGATTGGCTGAGGCACAAGTGCAGACTACTGTCATTTGATTTGTTTAGGTCGAATATGATTCAAATAGTAAAAAAGGCAATACTAATCGAATGCTGAAATTACTACTCAAATGTGATTTTTTAAGAAATATGTTGACTAATGTTTCTCGGCTTGGCCTACCCGCATGTGGAAACCAAATGTTATTGTCATGTCACTTGTGATGAACAATAAGTAAGCGGGAATGAGAAACACAAGACATTGTGAGGTCACGGAGCTATAACATTTGCACAAGCGGGGAGTGAATCAGAAGCAGGATGGGTTTTAAGATGACTTTAAAATCAACATCCACCAAGCCAAAATGCTTACGTTATTAGTTAGCTCGTTCTTGTTTCCTAATTGCGTTGCGAGTTATCAGAGCTTAGCTGGGAGCTTCATGGAGACAGCTAAAGTTAAGGTTAGCTGCCATAAAGCTGTCATAAGCTAACTGCCATAAAGAGTTAGCTTTGACGTCATATATTACCTTCTAACAGCTGTATTTTCACATTTTTTAATGTGACAATGTGAAAGAAACCGGTTGCTTTCAAATCACCAAAAAAATATGCCTTGCTCAAGAGCACCTGGCAGTGCCCAGGAGGTGAAGTAGCATCTCTCCAGCCACCAATCCACACTCCGTATTTTTTGGTCCATATGGTGACTTGAACCAGTGACCCTCCACTTCCCAACCCAACTCCCTACAGACTGAGCTACTGCCACCCCAAAGTATAGTGGCATTGACAATGCATACGCCTGAGTAGTGTAGTATATATCAATAACAGACTGCATTTATGCATTAAATATTCCAATAATATTGGAAAATAAAAATAAATGAAATTTGAATGGTATTAGAGGAAGATTGACAGCTCTAACACGCACTTTGGAATTCACAATGTTTCTGACTTGTTTATTTTTTTAAAGAGAGCATACACATGCCAAATTCTTCTACAAAAAACACATGTCCGCGCTGTAGGTCTGGAGTCAATATCTACACATGGCTTGATACAGTATAGATCACAACTCTGTGTGCACTGTTCCCCCTTTACCATCTGTGTGTGTGTGTGTGTGTGTGTGTGTGTGTGTGTGTGTGTGTGTGTGTGTGTGTGTGTGTGTGTGTGTGTGTACGTACGTCAGTGTTAAAGGAGCAACTGCAAATGTAAAGTGCATGCCTGTCTTTGCGATTTGCCGTTTCTCTTCAAAACAGTCCTGCAGCGTTTGCATGTGAATACGCCGATTGCGTACATGAGCATTATGTTAATGCTTGGAATGTTACGTATGCGGAGAGATAAAGAATTATCTCTATAAGGTCGAAACATTCGCCTTTGCTGTCAGTCTATAGACGCAGGAAAGTTACATTATTCAGTGTTATTCATGTACTGATGTGCCAACAGCACTTTAAGTACAGTAAATGCAGCAAAGCATGTTTAAGTGCTCTGTGTGCATGTAAGCAGGAGAGGAGGACATGTTGAGGAAAGAAGGTAGAGAGGTGATGACGAAGATATATGATTTGTGTTGCATTATTGATTCATGAATTGGATCAATTAATCAATAACATGTTTTTAAGAGACAATCTGTTTTTCTGAATAATCCACAGACCTCACTGGGAAAGGTTTTCATACAAAAACTTTTTATACAAACTTTGGAAGAAAACATCCACTTTTACAGCTGCCAGAAGCTAATGATCTTAAATGACAAAGAATTTGTATTCTACTGAAGACTTCTTTACTTTATCTTCTCTATCCCCTTTATGTTAGAAGTGAAATAATATTCAGTCAATAACAATTCAGAGTTCAGCCTTGGCTGTGCTGATGTCTTGGTCCACACAGCACCTGTCAGTAAATTCTTCACCACCCTTGGGTGCCACAGTCTCTGTGGTCAAAGTTAATTGAAACGTAATCAGATACAGACACAAGCAGGAAAGCATGCACACACAGAGGGCTTTCCCCATAGCAGCCAGTTTATTATTGCCATCACATGACGGCTGGTTTGAAGGGTTGGAGGTGAAGAAAGAAAGAAAGAAAGAAAGAAAGAAAGAAAGAAAGAAAGAAAGAAAGAAAGAAAGAAAGAAAGAAAGAAAGAAAGAAAGAAAGAAAGAAGAAAGAAGAAAGAAAGAAAGAAAGAAAGAAAGAAGAAAGAAGAAAGAAAGAAAGAAAGAAAGAAAGAAAGAAAGAAAGAAAGAAAGAAAGAAAGAAAGAAAGAAAGAAAGAAAGAAAGAAAGAAAGAAAGAAAAGAAAGAAAGAAAGAAAGAAAGAAAGAAAGAAAGAAAGAAAGAAAGAAGTGAATGTGCTTTCTTTCAATAGACAGTGTCACTTAGGTCAGGTACAGGGTGGTTAAGCTGAGAGTCAGAGTCTTCACACGGGAAGTTTGTGTGTGTGTGTGTGTGCGTGTTCGTTTAACTACATTTGTGGGGTCCAAAAAGTCTAGTATACTTGTAGGGGTCCGGACAGCTTTGTGGGGCCAAAATGGACCCCAGAACTTTAAAGGGCTGTTTGAGGGTGTGTGTGTGTGTGTGTGTGTGTCCCTAAAACCAATATGTCCATGTGACGTGACACACGTCAGCTCTCCACACAAACCATGCAACAAATTGATTGCATACAAAAATGCTAATGCTGGCTTTACTGTCCTCGGCATGGTAATATTGCAATTTAACTATAGGCATTGATTAAAGGGACAGTGCGCTGTTTCTGTGGGGGTTTGTTGACATTGAGAAATGCAAGGTTGAGTTGGTGGTGGGAGTTGTGGGTGGTGATGGTGGTGGGGGGGTTGCAAGATGCTGACTCGACACTTGCCGGTCATTTGTTACTTTGGCTCTCAAGACGGTGAATCTCAGCAGAGTGGAAATTGTCTGATGCAAAAACAAGCTGTCGAGTGCTGCTGTACCTAAATGCCAGCATATTTGCATGCATGCAGACATGCTTCCCTGCGAGTGTGTGCCTCTCAGCCGGAGGTCATCTGAAGAGCAAAGTATTCAGAACTTAAACCCCTTGGCATCATTGCCCTGCTCTCATTGCACTTTGGTGTTCTCAGTGCCGTGCCATGCCAAGAATGCACCATACTGAGCCAAAGTGGCTTTCCTCATTCCTACCAGGGCACAATGCCGCCTTCATAAGCCCAACATGTCCTCACTAGCACCCACACACAGTTCAGTAACTTTTTCCATGGAACACAAAGGAAGCAAACTTTTAGCCCACACTGAAATATGACAGAAAAGACACACAGACAAATAATCAGGCACCGGAATTATTCTATTTTTTCTGATAATGATGATTGATGCCTGTTCAGAAAACACTCCGCATCAAAACAAATGGTGTACCGCTCCATAAATCAATTGGTTGGGAGGGGCGGCACTGAAAGCCCACATTGATCATCACACAGGCCAAATGTTAGCATCTCAAAATCATTTATTCCGGGCACCATTTCATACACAACATCTGGCACACTGGCAGAGACAGAGGGCGGAACCTGTTATGAAACAACAGAGGCCGTCCACTGCACACTTTAAAGCACGTGGCAATATGTCCTTCCGGTGATGGATGGGGGACGGTTGGTTGTCTGTAGCTAATGAGCAAAAGATGTAAGAGTTTGCACTACTCAAAGTCTCAAGGCAGTTCTTGGGACTACAAGATGATTTCCATTGGGATAGTCAATATTATTGTTCCCAAAAAAACTCCTCATGGGAGATATGTGATCAAATCTCTGCCTGCTGTTTGTTATCAGTGGATGCTACAGAAAACTTGGCAGTGCAGGGTCAGCGATGGAGCAGAGCCAGGGGGGGGGGGATGTAACATGATAGAATGAGAGACATCTTCATGTAGTCGGGTGGACTGCCACAGTGACAATATTGTAAGAATGCTTTCATGATCATCCTTTCGGAAACGATGTAATGAAGTCATTTTAAATGCCCATTGGCTTGTAGCAGGTTTATTTACTGTGTTTTACTGTACAGCTGGTCACATCTGCCTCCGCACTGCGCTGTTTCAAAAAGGGTGGGAGCATCTTTTAACCCTCGGAACTGATTTCTGGTTGGCTTTCACTCCTTGTATCTACTTTTTCGAACATATCAAATTTAATTTGTGTTGTTTCTAACAATGTATTCACTGAGGTTGTGTATGGGGTTCTTCTTTATGTTATTGTTATTTTGCTTTCATCTTTTTATTTGGAATGTTTAAAATGAAATAAAAACAAACAAAACCTATCTACAGGCCTATGGTAAAGTTACTGCATTATTCTTCAGCAATGGGTATGTGAGTGGTACTACAGTATTCACGTTTATGAGCAGTTTGTATGTGAATGGATAGAGGAAACAGCATGAATGAGGCATTAAAAGTCTTGGTTCTTTGGATGCTTTTATATAGACCTTAGTGGTCCCCTAATACCATATCTGAAGTCTCTTTTATATAGACCTTAGTGGTCCCTTAATACTGTATCTGAAGTCTCTTTTATATAGACCTTAGTGGTCCCCTAATACCATATCTGAAGTCTCTTTCCCAAAATTCAGCCTTGGTGCAGAATTACAACCACTAGAGCCAGTCCCACTATGAGCTTTCCTTAGTATGTGCCATTTCTGATTCTGTAGCTTTCGAAAAAAGGAGAGGGGTGCAAGGTGGAGGCTGTGGGAACTAATATTAATGTTAAAAAACCTAATGTGAAATGTTCATGGTATGTAACCATTAAGAGGATGTGCAAGTCAGTGTGTGCAATTTCAGCCTATTTCCTAAAAATAAGACATTGTCCTATCAATCACTGAATGAGGCCTTAGCAAAAAAAATAAAAAACAAAGATGTAGACAGTATGGTTTGTCTGTTCTGCTGTGGAGTTTCATTTCTGTTCAGGCAAAGTCTCAAGACAACAGTAGCCACAAAAGTTTAAATATCACTTCAGTCAAACAAGCTCAGAGTTTCTAAACAGATCTTTGGAAAGCTGCAGCCGAGTGGAAAAGCAGACTGAAAGTGCTCACACTGCAAGATGGCTGACCAAAATTCAGAAAATTCTTGAATTCCATCCAATTGTTTGACAACCAGACTGTTGGTAGTACAGGCAATTGATCAGGCATCCCCAGTCCCCTAAAACTAAGCATCCAAGACAATCTTGCAAAGATTCAGCCCAATTCCAAAATTATTCAGGGTTAAAATCAGGATTATTCAGTTCTGTTTCCATCCAACTTTAGCTGTAGCTGTCAGTGGTGGTATGACTATTAAGGAAAATATAAATACCAACTTCATCATAATTTGTTATATTTGTTATAATCTAATTTTCTCCCTAACCACACCTATACCCTTGATAACTCCACAGCAACATGAAGCTGCATACACCAAGAGGGAAGGAGAACAATAGCAAACAAATTGCAAATCTGAACAATTAGAGTTCCTCATATTCAACGTGCATCACACTCACCAATCCTGATCCATCAACAATAGAACCAGGGTTGTGTAACACGGCAGCACAATCCCTACAGTATTTGTACCACTGAAGCCTTTGGTGACTAACTGCCTGGCCCAAAGACAACATGATTAGACACAGTGGGGGAAATACGGAGAGCAAAGAGAGACAGGCACGTACTGAGGGAGAGACAGTTATAAGAAAGCCAGATGTCCTTGAGAAGATAAGTGAGTGGAGAGAGAGAGAGAGAGAGAGAGAGAGAGAGAGAGAGAGAGAGAGAGAGAGAGAGAGAATATAGTCCTCTCTGGTGTAGCCTGTCCAGTGTCCAGCCTTTGAGGCAGTAAATTGCCCCCAGTTCAATGTATGCTCTCCAAACGCTGCCGCACATTATTGATAAATCAGTGTGTGTTAATAAGAGGAGCTCATGTGGCCTGATGAATCAAAGCACAAAAATGACACACACACACACACACACACACACAGGGTGAGGTGAGAGTGTTGAGTACTGTCATTTATTTGTTTCCGACACAAACACGCACACTTTCTCACACACGCAGTTTTTGCAGTGGCTGGATGAACACTTGCCCCGTGCTGCGGTAACAACTCAGAGTGTTATTCTATCCTGTTAACAGAATAGAAGAGTGCATCTACAGCCACTCCGGCCGACAGTCAGATGACGAACACAAGCTATTCTGGTTTCCCTTTGATATCCAATAGGCGGCTTAACGGCCTCATTAGATCATATCTCCCTCACCCACACACACGGCGAAATTATTTCTCTTCCACATTCACTACTTACATTATCATGAAATCTCATAATTTGCTTGTGTTGATGTATTAGTTTGTTAGCCTGACTGTGCCTAGGTGTGGTTTTTATGTTTGTATTCGTGCAAGTATGTGTAATTATAAATATAAGTACTTGTGTGTATGTGCGCACTTGAGAAGTGTGTGTCCACGAAGGCTAGCTTGCTTGTGAGTGTTTGTGCAGGGCAAGCTGACCTTGTTATAAGCTGAGTGGGCTGTAGTGCTGGGGCATCATTAGTATGGGGAAGGTGAGGGTTAGAGGGTGAGTGTGCGTGTGTGTGTGTAGAGGTGACAGAGTGGGGAGAGATGGGGGGTGACATTGTAAGAGAGAAAGTAAGGCAATGGAAGGTAAGTGGGTCAGGCCGGGACACATACAAGAAATGTCACTCCACCCTATCCACTTCACTTAGAGGCAGGTAGCAAATGTTTGAGGACACACGTACTAATTATTAAAAACTAATAGTTTCCTAAAAAAGAATGCAGCTCACGTCAGTCAGTCTGACATGTCTTCTGCACTTTCTGATTTCTGTTTTGCTGGAAACAGATATTTTAATTGTAATTTATTTATCTGATCAGGGACAGTGAATAAAAAACATGAACAGACGTCTTGTGCCAGGTTGTAGCAAATTGCTAATTTCCGCCCATAGTCCCTGGGCAGGTAGATGGCACATTAAAATACAGACAAAGTATTTACAGTTCAACATATACAATAGAGATAAATTAAGTCATTAAAATCTACAGACATTA
The DNA here is from genome assembly GCA_013375575.1 of Percina caprodes. Taxonomy (NCBI): domain Eukaryota; kingdom Metazoa; phylum Chordata; class Actinopteri; order Perciformes; family Percidae; genus Percina; species Percina caprodes. The sequence continues at coordinate 4,390,015 of JABXJD010000011.1, read as the reverse complement.
TTGTTCCCCAGAAATCGCCGGTGTATGAACAGAAAATATTTAGGTGAAGAGATTCTAGCAAAAAGAATCAATTTTAAAAATCTGATTTTGCACATGACAAACAAAACCCTAAACTATCCAGTTACAATGCAGCGACGCATAGGAGGACAGTCATTTTTTTAAGTTTTTCAAAACATAAAAAGTCTTAAACATGAATCCTTAACATATTAGAAAATATAAATCCTTACTGCTTACTGGCCTGTCATCATGCCAACAATTATTAGGCTATTTTAATAGCTTAGTATTCTATGCAAAAAAATGTATAAAGGCTTTAGGCCAACCTACACGTTATTGTAGGCCCAGTTAACTTTATGCAATATATGTAGTAGGGGGTGCCCGCTCCGTCTCACTTTGAGTTAAGAGGTCCTTGACTTAATTATTGTCACTCTAGTTAAGATCAGATGAATCTATGTTTATGGATAATCACTGACTGGTATATGTTAGTGATTAGGATACTGGTTTGAAAACATTTATTATTTTTTATGGCAGCAAATAATCACACCTGTCGTCTTCCCAGGTCAAAAGTGACAAGCTTTGCTTGTTTATAAAGCATAGACAATTATACCTTATCACTCAATTCTGTGTTACCACTTTTATCCAACTGCATTCCAACTCATCACAACTAGTTTTTACTTATTTTTTCCATTCATGGTCAACATGAAATGATACCTAATTTCTGAGTAAAATGAGGAGAGATCATTAGTTTTTTGGATTAATGGCTGGTATGTGACTTAATATATTAGTCAGGATACCCCCAGGTCAAAATTAATTATTAATTAAACAACGGAGAGCTAACAAAAAGAACAAAACTAATTTACGGAAAATTGTCTTGTATCCATTTAGGAAAAGACACATCAAAAGGTGTTAAAACAAGTTTACAAAGCTGTAGTTTGAAGTTGTGTGTGTGTGTGTGTGTGTGTGTGTGTGTGTCTGTATGAAAAGTACAGTAGTGTTCCCCATTGCCCCGTGCATCAAGTGTGTGTGTGTGTGTGTGTGTGTGTGTGTGTATTTCCATGTGCTGGAAATCACAAAAATGTAATCCATTACATGAGGTAGTTCTCATGCTGTTTATATGAATGTGTGTGTTCATCTGCTGTGCTAAAAGCCTAATAGTGCCCCATTGCACCACTGGGTCAAAATTGGCCCGGGAAGACCACAAATGCTATGAAATTAAATAAAACACCCCAAATTCAATGAAAGTAATGCAAGTGAATGCAAGCTGTAAACAGGCTGCTCCCAAGTGCTGCCAGGAGGAGGAAGAGGCGGCTATGGCTCAGGAATATTGTAGGCGTTTATTCCTGACCAGGGGTCAACCATGTCCTCGGGCTAAAGCTAAGCAAAGGAGGTAGGAAATTTGCACATGATGAGAATACACACTCTTATATGCCCCACACACACACACACACACACACACACACACACACACACACACACACACACACACACACACACACACACACACACACACACACACACACACACACACACACACACACACACACACACACACACACACACACACACACACACACACACACACACACACACACACACACACACACACACACACACACACACACACAGGTCAGTGGTGTCCTCCCTATGCTGCCCACACACATACACGTAGAGAATGATGAAGACACACTGCCACACAGGGTACTTAACCCCTGTAAATCACACCTTGAAATGATGAAAACTGGTAATGCGTCTCTAACCACAGACCCCATGCCTCGTCCCAATGATTACCATAATAAATCCATCAGAGTGGGAGCAGCACTGAAGCCATTGGGGTGAAAATGGCTTCAAACAATGGACATGGCACACACATGGCCTTTTATCCAAAGAGCTGGCACTGCCATGACCTGTCCAGCATACTTTACTACCGTAATTACAATATAGAGAGCAGTCGCCTCGATGGCAGATGCTGCTTCCCACGTTAGAGGTACCCCACGTAATTACCATGATGAACTTGGCACACTGAGGTAATAAATATCACAGGACACACAAGCATGCTCGCACAATGCTTGCACAAAAGCGCATACACATTCTGTGCATGGAAGTGCAGGGAGGTAGATGTGGGGAAATTACCACACACAGGTTTGTGGCACTATCTTTGTGGGGACCCGTCATTGACATAATGCATTCCCTAGCCCCTTACCATCACAACTAAATGCCACACACACAGACAGAGAGAGACAGAGAGAGAGAGAGAGAGAGAGAGAGAGAGAGAGATCCAAGAACTAGAGTGACAGGGAAACCAACTGTTGTAGTTACCAATCAAAAAAGCTAAGAAGAATACTAAATGTGTAGGAAAGACTATCTAACTTCCAAGAAAGCTTTACTCTATAAAGCTTTTAATAAACAAACACAAAATCAAATTTTGGCACCAAATTGGTCTGACCTACAAAACATTTTGTTTGTGCACAAATGCCCAGCTCCACTGGTGTGTGTGTGTGGGTGTGTTTTAATGTTCAGTCCTGCCTCTCCTTAAGTAAATTTAGAGATGCATATTCATAAGGTTTCACCACAACCACAGAACCTCTCAAGCCCCATATGATTGTAAGGCCTCAACATTTTGGCATCTTTAAGATACAGTATCAACACCAAGCATAAGTAATCTTTTTCTATTTTTGGCTTGTAATGTCAGAGCCATCACTATATGTAGCATGGACAGACGAATCGCACACATAAAGTGTCACTGTCTCCTTTAGCTTCAAATGAATCATTTTGCAATTACATTTAACATGCAAACACACAAGACAAATTAGGCCACTCTGTGTTTTACTTGACTTCGGGGAAGCACACGGAGAGTAACGGCCCCCAGAATTGCAAATGAGGCGCCTCTTGACATTTTTATATCATAGTAAATCACCGTATGTATGAGCCAAGTTCGTTGTGTGCTGGCAGATTACCAGCGTGTGGATGTGTTGACATGCGCCTCAACAGAGTCGTCACAACAGTCACAACACCAGGCTAGGTTATGCCTCTGGTCAGGGGTACAAATCTGTGTGCATTAAGCTGGATTTGACTCTGTCCATCTCCTGTACAAGCATAAATACAGGACATGTGTCCAGGAAGATGGGCTGGGATGTTTTCCCAGCTTCAGATTAAGTTCTGCACTACAAATTACAGGCTTGGGATGTTCTGTATTGAGGCTTTACAGTTGAGGATTATACTGTAGTCTGGCAAGTCAACCATCAAAATCCAGTTATCCAGTACAGGCAGGATATGCAAAGAAGAAGAGAAGATGAACAGGGTGTAGGACAGAGGAAGAAGAAACAGGAGAGTTTGAGAGGAAGGCCTGCAGGAACTCACCTGGTCTTTTTTCCATTTTTCTCCCTCGACTGCCACATAGTCGAACCTTCGATATTAATATGAGGATTTGCTTCTGGCAGAGCGACTTGTTGCTCTTTGGGCAGGGCTTTCGCTTGCTGGCAATTTGCCGGTTTGCCTGGGGGTCCTTGACCTCCCTGCGCTGGCGAATGAGGGAGCTGGCGAGAGCGGCCATCTTCCCAGCGCTGACCCTGCCGCCACCTCACCAGCCACTGGCGGCTTGGTGGCGCCCAGGTGTCGGGGGGTACCGTGGGCCACCCCCCTGCCCGCTCACCCAGGGCGACGGAGCACCGCTAAGGGAGGGGTGCAGAGCTGAGGAGGGGGGGGCGGGGGCTTCTGAGGATGGAGCAAAGCAGCGGGGAGAAAGGCAGGAAACGAGGAGGTGGTGGAGGAAATGAAGGTGGATCCGTTAAGGGCCCACCCAAAACTGAAAATTGGCTCTTGTTGAGGTTTTGAGCGATGGCTGTTGGCCTTTAAATGTCCTTCTAGTTGTCCAGTTTCCTGGTTGCGAGGGTGGTTCAATGTGAAGCCTTAATACGTCACTGTTCCTCTGCTGGGACAAGTTATATTGTTATCCACCTAAAAACCACTGCACTGTAGCCCAGCAATGTGCCCTGGTGCCTCTGTCCCAATCCGAGCGTACCCGCGCCCTCCTCCTGGAGCTCCAACGAAGTTCGACTCAACCTTGTCTAAAAGGATTCATCCACAGAACCGTTCGCTGCATGATGAAACCAGACCCAAGAAGAAGATAGAAAAGAAAAGAAAAAAAAGAAAATCACGTTTACTCCTCTTAACCCACCCAATCCTGCAGATCAGACCCCTGGACCTATTCAGTGGGAAGAAAAAAAATGCCCAAATGTCAACTCTCCAAAAGAGGAGTGACACTGCTCCTTTTCTTTCTGTCCATCACCTTTAAAATGTCTCCATCCAAAACAATGTCAGAGCAAGAGAAGTAGAAGAAGAAGAAGAAGTAGAGACCTGTCCGACCTGAGGTATCTGCTCTGCACGTTGGGACGAGGATGAAAGGGGCGCGGATGGACGGAGTGCGGCGTGTTTCTTCACTGTCTTTCAAGCTCTCCTGGCATCACCCTTTGCGTTCACCCGCACCCTGAAAGAAGAAGGGGAGAAAGGGAAAAAAAGACAGGGGGCTTGATAAATCCAGCATTTCCCACAGATAGAGGTGACATTCATGAACGAGACAGCGCGGGGATGGAAAGAACAAGGGGAGAGGGAGAAAGGGAGGGAGTGCAGTGAGTCTATCTATCCCCCCTGTCGGATCGGGCTCTCCAACTCTGTCGGCAGCGCACTACACCACAGCAGAGCGCAGCGTTGTGTCCTTCAGCTACGCACGCCGCCTCACAGCTGGGAGAACGAGGGGGTGAATGAATGGAGCGAGACCAAAGGAGAGAGGCAAGGAGGGAGGAGATGAAGTGAAGGGGAATGGGGGGGGGGGCTGCCAGGTAGCCGTGCCTTACGGTAGATGCTGTATTGCCGCTGCTCATACGAGTCTCCACCGGTGGTTGACAGTAGCCAGTCTGGTTCTGTTGAGTCCAGCTGCACAGTGTGTGTCCATGTGTGTGTGTGTGTGTGTGCGTCCTGAACAAGGCACCTCTCTGCCCTACACACTCCCCTCACACGTGAAATGTGTGTGTGTGTGTGTGTGTGTGTGTGTGTGTGTGTGTGTGTGTGTGTGTAACTCTCTCTTGCTTGTTCACAGTGCATTACCCAGCAAGGGTTGGCAGCATGCTTCACATGCTCTCTCTGTCTCTCTCTCTCTACCTCCCTCTTTTTATCTCTCTCCCTCTCTCGCTCTCTCCCCCCTCCCCTTCGCTCTTCTTTCTCCCTCCTTTTTCTCCTCCCCCTCTGTCACTCTGATCCCTCCTTCGATGTCTGCGATTCAAAGTCGCTTCCTCCCCCCGTCTCTCCTATTCTCTTTATCCCTTCTCTGGTACCGGACCAGGTCAGGCTGGGTCAGAGCTGGGGTGGTGTGCCCCCCACCTTCTTACTCTTCCGTCCCACCCCAGCCTTCTCTGATGTGATGTTGGCTTAAAGAGACAAACGAGGTTGGCAGAGCTGCACTTTCTGCCAAGACAAGGACGTATAGATGCCGTGACACTGTCGGAGTCAGTCGGTCGGAATCGTGCGTCACTACCGTCACATCCTCCATACGTCTTTAAAAAAACGCATCAGTCAGTCACACAAACGCACCATCAAATACAGACTGACACAATCAAGCACAATGGAGCAAGGAGCTAGCAGTCAGATCAGGCAGGTTGTGAACACGCCAACAGTCTGCTCATCTTATCTGAACCACTTTAGTTGGAGGTAAACCAGAAGAGTTGACCAAAATCTTCCCAATTGCAAGACTGCAGCAAACAGGGTAGGTCAAAGTTGGCCTTCATAATGGCCATGTATGATATATATATATATTTTACCACAATTATTTATAATGACAAAAATGATTCTGATAAATTAATATTTAAAAAATAAAAACGGAGTGTTAACCATGTTATGAGCGTTGGTGTTACGTAGTTTGTCCACCAGAGGTCGCTCTACAACGTCCCTGTTGGCAACGGATTCTTTTTTTGTTAATGTGTTTTTGTTCAAAAGGACTTTAAGTTTCACATCTTTTGTATTTTTATACATTTTAATCATCAGACCTTTAATATATTTTGATGATACTCTGCTCTGTTTTGCAATAAAACAAATGATTATCAGTGAGAACTCAAATAACTAATGTTAGGGAAATCTGTTTATGTTTCAGGATTTTTTTATTTATTTATCAGCATTTCAGATTTTTAAATAATCAGATATTCGTATCGGCCTTAAATATCCTTTATCATTACGTTTCAGTAATCACTTTAGAAGTCACCTGTCCCCCTGCTTTAAACTGGTGAGTACATTATTTTAAGCCATGCTAGACAGTGTGTTCATAGGTCGGTCCACCACTTTGGTCCATCGTCATTGTGAGCATGTTACATGTAGCAAGGCTAACTCTTTTTACAGATATAAAAGACGGCCAAAACTACTGTAAAAATTTGATCCTTTTATAGTGATACAACAGAATTTTTAAGTAGACTTAAAAATCTGCAAGTAGACTTACAGCAATGAGTGCTGGGAGTGCTGGTATTTCCCATTGATGACTTCATTTAACACCTCTCCATCTCTCCATACCTTCTCTGTTGGTCTCTGTTCAAACTCTGGTCCGTGAGGAGGAATTTGTTAGCGCCCAGGCTGTAATACCTGGTGATAAACTGGCAGCATGGCACCATTTTCATCTGTGACACGGTGAAAAGACATCACTGAATCACATCAAGCCGAAAGCATGTATCTCATATCTGGCTTCCATCCATCCAACTAGGTCTGCACAATTGGGGGAAAAATACGAATCGTGATTTTTTTTTCTTAGAATTGATATCACGACTCTGCCACAATTTTTTGGTCTGTGACAAACAAAACAAATTGGCAGTACCAAACATAGATTTTTTTTTTTTTGGCACCTATAGCACATTGCGCATCACCACGAGCCTGTAAACAGAGGCTTAAATGAAGAGAAGGAAGAGCATTGCAGCGCTTGGAGCACATTAAAACCTATTTTATACAGTCTATGTTTAAAGGTCCCATGGCAATGGGTTTAAACCGAGCCCTAGGTATCCTGCCCTACCCCTTATGAGGTCACAAGGGGAAAGGTTACCGCCTCTTTCTCTGCTTTGCCCACCCAGAGAATTTGGCCCACCCATGAGAGAAAGACATCATGGATTTCAAACGAGCAAAGTAGCAGTTGGTCAAGGCCACACACCCACCCTCTACCTCAATAGCATTTAAAGCTACAGACTCAGAAATGGCACGTACTAAGGAAAGCTCATAGTGGGACTGGCTCTAATGGCTGTAATTGTGCACCAAGGCTGAATTTTGGTAAAGAGACTTCAGATACGCTATTAGGGGACCACTAAGGCCTAAAAGCATCCAAAAAGCACCATGTCATGGTACCTTTAAAACTCACAGAAGAAAGTAGTAGTGTTTGTGATGCAGTCCACTCAATAAATGAGAATAAAAGTCATTAAAAAAAAAGAAACATTTTTTTTTTAATTACATCGTGAACAGGGTTCAAGATTGCGATTTTATAACAAGTAATCATGCAGGCCTACATCCAACCATCATTAATTATTGGAAAGTAGCAGAGGTCTACATTTTTCTTTTTTTCCCTTCTCTTTCCCAATAATGAGGTTAATTAAGTCACGATGACACCATTAGTGTTAATACAAAAAGGATATGACCTAATCAATGTCCTGCCAATTTTGATGAGGTATTTTGAAGATAATATAGAAAATATAAAAGCATACAAAGCTCATTTATTATGAAATATGTATCTGAACAGATCAACACATTATAGCACTGTAGTCTAAACATTGATTTCACCTCAATCAATCTAATTTGTGTAAGGTAAAAGCCTAATCATCTGATTTTCTCCCCTTTTGTTTCCAGCAATTACAATATGTTTAGTGTTGTGCTCCTTATTGGAAAAACAACCAATCCAATTAGAGCTTGGCTGACAGGATTAAGTACAGTGTGGTCATCTTCCTGTGCCAGCACCAAAAAATAAAAAATAAATAAAATAAAAAGGGCCACAAAAATCACACAGAAAAAGGTTAGCATTGACACAATGTTAGAAACATGAAATGAAAACAAGTCAATCCAATGAGGCTAGGTGGAACATCTGAAGCTCAATCACAATGTGCCATTATCCTGTCTTACACAGAAGGTTTGGAGTTATATTGTATCAGACTGGTGAAGAGTAACTAAGAGCAGTTTCAGTGATATACTAACCACACAGAAATAGTAAAAATATAGAATAATTTCCCTCCCATTTCTGATACAGGTTTTGAATTAAACTATGATGACAGCAGACCAACAGTGCCTCAGCCCCCTGGAGCAGTCAGCGTTTCCCTGAGAAGGCAAATGTGAAATGATAGTGGGATTCCATGATTGTAGGCAGACCTGCTACTGGTCTCTCCCTCGCCATTTCTGCTGGCGTAGCAGGAAACGAGAAGAGAAAAACCCTGCAGGATTTCCCACACCCACACACTCCACTAACGTATTGTAGTTTCCTGAGCTGTTAAATAATGTAATTATCTCTCTCATGCTCCTTGTCCTTTCCTCTTACTGCAAAATTGCTATCTTTCCCCAACTCCCCACCCAAGGGCATCCCTCTCCCGCTTTTCAACACCAAGCCACCTAGTCTGGAAGTTTCCCCACAATCTCCAGCGACAACACCGCCTCTTTAATCACACATTGGGCCAGCGACGAGGCAGACAGTCCACTAGACTGTGGGAAAAAGCCTGGCAGCTTACAAAAGGACACAGTTTCAACAAGCAAGTAGAGGATGGAAACTGGTATGGACTATGGAGGCAAGATTTTGTTTGGAGGGGGTGTACAGAAACAGACCCTGGTCATTTGCAATGAAGACACCACTCGGCAGAGGCGGGCCAAGACATGGTGCAAAGAGTGCCAGAAGGGAGAACAGAGCTGCCAAGGAGAGAGACAGAGACAGAAGGAGAGACAAAAAAACAAAGAGGGACAGAGTGGGCAAGATAGGGCTGGGTATCGTTACTGGTACTGATACCAATTCCTTTACAATACTTTTTTCCCCATACCAAATTTATTTATTTAGAGTTTTTCCTGCATGTCTCTGCAACGTGTGACGTTGAGCCAATCACAAACATGCTACAACAGTAGAAGCATGCTGCATGCTTATTGGCTCACTGACATTTTCCCATTTGGTATTGAAATTTGGTAATGAATGACGAGGCATTTGTGTGGTGCCTAAAATGTATCGAATTTGGTACCCAGTCCTACGGCAAGAGAAGGCAAAATGTGTACAGAGTCAGTTAGTGTGCAACATCTGAGTGTGCAAGCCTGCATGTGTGCATCTGTGTGTGTCCGTGCACATGTGTGCCTGCGCCAATGCCATCCACGGGTGGTTGGACGTCAATCTGTTTTCTGAGCGAGTCAGTTTCCATCGGCAAATGCCTCTGAGGGTGACAACATGATCAGGCCTGGCCAGCCACAGCATTGTTGTCCACCCGCCCTCCCCTTCGTCCACTCCCTCTATCCTGTCACCCAGACTGACTGGCCCAGTTCTGTCTGCGTGTCACCCTGAGCTCCATTCACAAGGTTCTTTAGTGGTAAATTTAGGAGACCTTTAACACTACACAAATTATAAATAAATAAAAATGCATGCAGCATTTACCAAAGAAAGATTCTGCATGACTATTCTGAGGTTTGTTGTTCCACATGTGAGATTTGTTAAAAATTATATGATAAAACATCAAACTTTCAGTGTAACCAATCCACATCAATGGAATCCCACAGATTCCCTTCAAGTTCAACTCTGGTGAACTTTGAGAGTCCAAAATGATAATAGCATCTCATTATTAGCTGTGTTGCACTATCCAGTTGTGTTTGGTCTCGCTTTGCCAGACCCTCCTCCACAGCATTGCGAAAGTGGGTGTGGACTAGCAAGACCCTCCTCCCACACAGCAGTCCGGGATGGGAGAAAAACATGGTCTGGGGCGGCGCCAAGCACCGGACATAGCCATGGTGCCTATGCAAAATAGCCTCTGGGGGAACATTTGTACAATCAAAAGATGTTTTAGTTGTGCAACAGAAAACTCTGATTGGACAGATAGTCTAGCTAGCTGTCTGGATTTACCCTGCAGAGATCTGAGGAGCAGTTAACCATAGTCCTCAGAAATCGATCCGAGTTTAAAATGCCAACATAAAGGGAGCCGAAGGCAACAGATATCCGGCCTAAATGAGTTGTGAGATAGGAGTAAAAGGTACAAATATGTTTTTTGATTAAACTGTGTTACTTTCCTTTTCATGACAAATGGATTTTATCAGAAAAGATGCTGTTTAGCAGTTAACACTTGACATAGCAGTCAGTGAACTTCTGGATGGCGGTTCTTCATGAGAATGATCAAATTACATAGTGCAATTTGTGCGTCTTGTTTTTGTTTTTTTTCACAGTATGTTCATCTAAATGGAAATCATGTGCTGTGTCACAAACGCCACGTAACCAAAAAAATAAATAAATAAATAAAAAAACAGAAGCAAGACGGAAATAATCATTGGTTGTTCACATCGGATCACTTTTACCCTTCGAATCAATGCCAATGTATCAGAAAAATTACTAACATTACTAACAATATATTTGTTAAATGGTGATCTTCAGAAGAGTAAACCTCTATATATGGGCGCCCGCTCTACCAGGTGAGCTACCCAGGCGCTTTCTCCTCCTCTTTATATTACTCATCTCATTGTCTTTCCCCCTCCTTTTGTCGCTCCTCACGTAACCCTCTTCATTTCTCTCTGACACCGTAGAGGTGACTGGTCCTGTTTCGTTTCTCATTCTAATCTTGGGCTCATTATGTAAAGGTGTGTTGGCTCATTTGTTATTTCTGACTCCAATAACCCTGATTAAGGCTGGGGGGGGTTTTCCCCCCTTCTCTCCGCCTCCGTCCTCCATCCCGTTATTAGTTGACGTTACATACATAACATACACGTTTTGATACTAAAAGTGACTCACGTTAAACTGCAAGCATACTCATCGGTTGCATCTATTGAAATATTAAGAAGTTTTAACAAAAGGCATGATTTTTTTCCTGAAACAGATGGGAAACAGTTTTTAGTTAAAAAAACTCCCACTTTTAGTGTTGGGAGTTTTATTCAAAATAAAATAGACCTTGCTAATCGTATCATATTTCCCTGCACTACACCTTGAAAATGTCATAATGGGAGGAGACAGGCCTGAAGTCAACAGGTCAGAGGTTTTGTGGTTCTGTTTATAGAAACTACATCCTGTTATATCATACGTGAATTTGCGCAACCTTGTGGGTCCAAGTGAATTCAGCTGTCAGTCAAGGCTGCAGCTGTTCTGCAACAAATCCAAACCTGGTGGGTATTGAAGGACGGCGGAGCACGGAACCGACCCGCTGTTGGTGGAAATGAAATCAGACAAAAACACCAAAAACAGCTCAGTCCCTCCCCCCCTTTCTCCTAAGCCCCTCCCCCCACAAAGGAGAAGGAATGTGTGTGCATGAGCAGTGACTGACACGCAGTTAGACCCCCACCGGCCCTGATTGGAGGATCTGAAAAGGAACGGTGTATTTTTGCAAATCGCACTAGGTGGTGCCAGAGGAGCCGGATTTGTTTTTTAAATGACCTGCTTCATGTAGTTCTACTCGAAACTAGGGGCAGTTTCAGCAAATATGACAGAACGTCAGTTTTATAAGTCTTACCTACTGCATCTTTAATGCAAATAAAACTAGGTACTATTGCATTTGGTAAGGATACTGCAGTAATACCAATTATTTCTATTTTTATAGGAATACAGTATGCCGTCTGAAAATCCAGCAAAGGAGGACACACTTGCAAACAATAATATCTTGTAAAGGTTCATGTGAATTTGAAAGTTTCCTGTATAAAAATTCGATTTTTTCCAGTAAATCCCAAGTGACTGGAGCATCCTTGAATGCACCACCAGGGAGAAACAGTCGTCTGCACCCAACTGATTGAAGGCAATCAGTTTAAAACTTGTAAGACTGCTGATGTGACTTGTTTGTAGAAGTATTTATTCAAACATTTGACTAGACTTCTCTTTTTATGACACATCCTCGTACCTAAATGACAGAATGGGCCAATTTCCAATGACTCTTTGACATACATGCATTACTGCTGCACGGGGGCTGTTGTAAACACCTGACGATAACACGTGAAAGCAGTGGCTGTTCTAATCATGTGACCATTCTATGTAACGTTTTAATCATCTAGTTAATGTTGTGAAACTAAACTAGTTAAGTTAAGGCAACCAAAATACACTTAGGGTTAGGGAATCATCAGGGATTGACACATTTAAAACTACTAAAATGAGGAGGTAAATGCCTAATTGACCCTGGTTGGCGTATTTGGAAGTGAAGTCACAAAAGCATACTTCCTGGTTTGCTCCCGTGATAACTACTACGGCCACAAGAGGTGGCCGTCTAACAGCAAATGTAAACATAGGCCGATGCTTGCACAATCAACCTATATGGTTGTTTTCTGAATGAGGGCCGTCTGGTTAATGGAAAGTCAAAGTGGTGAACAGTAGGGCTGGACGATTAATCAAAAATGTATCGACATCAAAGTTCTGAAGCTGTTAGACATATTTTTCTCATGACAATACACACACACACACACACACACAGTTTTGGTTTACTGATAGCTAACGTTTAACTCCGGCTAATTAATTAAGTTGTTAATTAATTAGCTACTAAGTGAATTTTGGCAGCCAGCCTTCCAAAAGAAAGCCCAATGAAATTAGATGTTAACCAATCATTAAGGTGTTGACCGACAAGCAGGAAACGGAGTCTCAGTTCACCAGTCCGGGAGACTCTGACACTTTCAGCACTCTGTGTCCGCGGACAGCTGCAGGCTTGCAGCAGTGTTGAGGTTTTCGATCCACAGCTATTCATTCTAGCATCTTTTCAGGCACTCCTCGGTACTCAGAAGACTTTTTTTTTTTTTTTAACTTTACACTAAAATATAAAAAACGTGCCTGTCAAGTCACAAAAAAATGTACCTATTGTTATTGAGGTAAAATGTGCTTGGGATTTTAGGTCATGCTGTGCAGTCCTAGTGTAAAGTATTTTAAATAAATTAAATAATCTGATGCCACCAGTTCACCATTCATACGTCAATGCTTGGTTATCATTCCCGTTTCAGATCTGTTCTTACTGTGGAGCAAAGTCAGCTGGAGGAGGGGTGGATGAGTGTGGATAGAAGAAGAGAGGAGGACAGAAGGAAGTGTGGGAGGTTGCAGCATCAAATAATATAGATTAGTATGGGACAGCCAATCTGCACAGATCTGAGGAGATGAGTACAGAGACAGGAGGAGTCAACTGAGTCACAACAGGGATATAGACACACAGCGAGCAAGAGGCCCGAGGCTAATTCATAAAGAAAGACTGATGCTGGCGAAGAAAGCAAAGAAAGGTATTTGGGGTTGGCGCATGATGGAAATGCACAAAAACCAAGGTGTGTGTAACATACATTCAAACAATCACATAGCTCTGCCTACACTGTGCAGTTCTCTGCAGGCAGGGCTATGTGACATATAGCTCAGGAATTGTTATCCCGATATCAGCAATTGCATGGAGGGAGCCAAGTGCGCTATAACATTATGACTTTATATGTCAACGTACGCCCTGCCAAGAATTGGTGTCACAGATAAATATACCCAATAAAGATAGAAAAACACACAGTGCATCTATAATACCACAAATAGAGCCATGTCAAAGTCAATACAAAAAGGTTGAAAAGTGCACGTTTGTCATTTGCGTGTTTTATGAACTGTGTTGAACTGAGTTTAGTCTGTGTCAGTCAGTCAGTGTGTGTGTGCGTGTGTGTGTGTGTGTTGGTGTTGCGCCATCTGTGTGTTACCCCCTGCTCACCTCTAAATCCCTCGATACAGCTGTGGATTAGACGCTCGTAAACTATGATTCAGCTGCGCTGTGCTCCCTCAAATAATGTAATAATGCACCATCCCTCTGTGTCAGTCAGTGCCTGTTAACCGCCACCAGTCCGAGACAAATGGGCTCCAAATTGGGATTGATATGGAGGGATTTTCTGTGGGGAACTTTAATGAACACATAATGCAGGTTTGCGCAGCTTTAGGCTCCCTAGATATTGCAAATAAAACTGGTGACAGCAAGCAAGATGGGACCTGCTAATCTGTGGTTAGCATTTTTTTTGTTACTATTTCACAGAGTTGATCATGTTGACAATTTCTCATAATTTACCAGACATCATGTTGCAAAAAAAAAAAAAGATGAATCCTCAGCCTTGAGGTTGTGCAATCATATTGAAGGATTTATTATTTTTAATAGCACTGTTACCAGAACTGCTTTGATTCCCAATTATTATATCGAAGTATGGTCAAGGAACCGGCATCAAAACTGAGTTATAGTCCATTTGAACCAGCGTCCTTTTGGATATTAAATCCTACTAAGACTGTACAGACAGCACCAACTATGCACACATGTAAATGTGCTGTATTTATATAGCGCTTTTCTAGTCTTAACGACTACTCAAAGCACTTTTACATCATACAGGATCCATTCACCATTCACACACATTCATACATGTATATGTATGTACGTGTATAGTGGCTGCCGTACAAGGTGCCACCATCAGATAAACATGTATACACATTCACACTCCGATGCGCATCGGGGTCAACTCGGGGTTCAGTGTCTTGCCCAAGGACACTTTGACATGGGACTGCAGGGCCGGGGATTGAACCACCAACCTTCCAATTAGCAGACAACCACTCTACCACTGAGCCACAGCCGCCTGTCACATGCACAGTTACAGGAACCACTACAGTCAGATTGAAGCCACTCCATATTTCCAAATGTGTTATGAAACACAAAATGATGTTAGACTCACAGCATGAATACCATCATCACTTCCTTGTGCTATAAAAGTGTGTGTGTGTGTGTGTGTGTGTGTGTGTGTGTGTGTGTGTGTGTGTGTGTGTGTGAGAGAGAGAGAGAGAACAGCACATGACAACCAGCTTTACTAGTCAACCATTCATATTAACAAATAGGCCCTACTGACATGCACACTCGGCTCAACTGTAACTGCAAGACCGCCGGCTGAACACCAAATTCTGTGACCATCGTATTTTGTGACTGTAGGGGGCGCTGTTGCCACTGTGCAGGTTGATCTTACTCACACAGACGACTTTGTTACGACTCTGTTACGCTATCAGCGTAAACTGCAGGCTTTTTATAATGAAGGTTCAGCACCGAGCTGTATTGCATTTTGAATGACTAGTGTCTAATCGTAAATCTAAATAAAGAAACTAAGATATATGTGTCTGTGTGTGTGTGTGTGTGTGTGTGTGTGTTGTGTCTCACCATTTCAGGTGACTTATTTTATATTCATATGTATAGACAAGAAACAATAATCCCTCTGGTCAACATCTGGTCTTAAGCACAAGGGGTCACATATTTTGACAGCTATCGTCAGAATATGTGACCCTACTGTAACTTGGCTGAAATCACCAGAAACAACAGACCCTTTGTGCCTAAGACCAGATGTTGACCAGAGTGATTATTGTTTCTTGTCTATACATATGAAGATAAAACAAGTCACCTGAAATGGTTTGGTTGTTGTGACAGGTGATTTCTGCCAAGTTACAGTAGGGTCACATATTCTGACGATGGCTGTCAAAATATGTGACCCCTTGTGCCTAAAACCAGATGTTGACCAGAGGGATTATTGTTTTTTTGTCTATACATAGTATGAAGACAAAAATAAGTCACCTGAAATGGTTTGGTTGTTGTGACAGGTGAATTTTGAAATGTTCACATACATATGAATTTATTTATGGGGACAATTCACAATGAGTTCACAATCAAATTATTACTTGGTTATTGATCATTTCCTCCTAGAGCTCTTGTAGATTAGGTAACAGCCTCATGCTGCTGACATAGTTTTATTATTATTTATTTCAAACCGCATCCTCATGATTAAGTCTACTCTGTGATGTTTATTAGGGGCCAACAGAATAAACACGCACACACCACACACACACACACACATATATCTTAGTTCTTTATTTAAATTTACGACTAGACACTAAGATCAACCTGCACAGAGGCAACAGCGCCCCCTACTTTCACAAAATACGATGTTCACAGAATTAGGTGTTACACCTGTTCAAACCGCCCTAACCGGAGGCTCTCAACATACAGTGTAGAAAATCATGAACCATGACTCAATACAAAAACTGTCCAAACAATAACACTAAAGGTCCTACATTGACAGCGTAGTCAAATTAAAGAAATACGTACTCACTGGTCACAGAAGAACACCGTTACAGCCTCAATGTCCACATCTTTAGTCCTCATGGAGCCCAGGTAGCTGCTTCTCACCACCGAACCTGTTCCTGCATCCTGATATCACCTTAAATACACAAGTGCGTCACGCATGGCGTTATTGGTCATAACACCGGCGGGGTGGTGAAGTTCAGCAGACATTATTGATTATTGTCACTTAAATTATTCCATAATGTTGTGACATTGGTCTGCATCAGTCAACTTCCTCTGTCGCTCTTTTTTTAAACCCCAAAATCGTTACATAATTGACCACACAGCGAAAAAACAGCAGATTATTTGTACTCTTCGCTAACGTGTAGCTTAGCTAGCCTCCAGCCAGCGGGGGAAGTGGGCGTGTCTCTGATAACGGCACATGAGCTTTGAGCAGCCAATCAAAAGACGAGGTCAACTGGGGTCGATTTCGCATTAAATTACTACAATTATTATAGTTATTTTAATATGAGTTAGTTTTGTGAGATTCACTTTCACACACACGTTTGATTAAGAAGAAATAATTTCATTCTTATTCATTTTTACAAGGAGAGGACTTACAGGTGGCATAAGCACTGAGCATAGATATCTATTAGCACAGTGTTTATACATGTATATACATTATAGTTGAGCAAAAGGGCGACGCCCCATAGCAATAGAGACAAAAGCCAAGAGATAACAAATGTTGTTGTTTTGCATAGGTAGGCTATGAAGCAAACTGAGAGGAGTACTTATTCTCTTTAATTGAACTTTAGTTATGCCATTGAAAACACCTTCATATCCTCTTTATTTGAAAAGTGACATCCTGTAGAGCAGGGGTTTTAAACGTTTTTCTAAGTGAAGCACCCCTTAACTAAAAGAGAGACGAGCAGAGACCCCCTACTACATATTGAAATGAAGTCGCATATTAAACTGGGCCTACAATAAAGTGTAGGCGGGCCTAAAGCCTTTACCTTAGTGGCTACCTTGCCTATAGGCCACAAAGCCTATTGTCAGTGTGGATTTATATTTGCTAATAATATGTTGGATTGATGTTAAGACTGTAATTTTTGAAAATTGACAATAATTTGGACGCAACCCGACGGCCGACCCTCGGCAGATAAGCCAGTTGGACTGACTGCCTCCCCGAGTTGGTCAAAAAAGTGCCTCCGAACACACCGTGCATGACCCGTAATACGTCTCCATAACAGTAGGCGGCGCTAATCTGTATTGTCGCCCAAAAATTTAAACCAGCAGCTGATTGAACGAACGCATCACGCGGGTGTTCGGAATACAATCTCATATTTGACAAAAATAGTTCACCGAAACGTGTTTCTGAAAACATTTTTGTTAAATTTTGAGAGAAGTTAGTCACACTCATCCCGCTTGTACTTTTAAGGTTAGCACTCCACCAATCAGATTGGTCATTGAGTCTGACTGCCCGTCTTCCGTTTCAACATGTTACATTGGCCCAAATGAAGGTCCAACTGACGACGGCACGGAACACACCAAACAGACTCAAGTCACCGACCTCGCCAGACTGTCTAGCAGCCGATAATCGGGTTGGTGTGTCAGCGCCTTAACTCTGCCTATACCGCAGCTAATCATACACCCATTCAAGCCAGTAAGTCAGTGGTCCAAACACCAGGCAGCCGTCCAGCAGCTACACACTGAGAGTTAATGGTCTGCTATCCAAAACCTTCCCTACCAGCCAGGTAGAAGCAGATGCAGAAGGGTTTGTGGAGCTGAGCTGTATTCTTACTCAGAACAAAGCTTGTCAGCCACACAGTGCCACTAACACATTAACGCCACATTACTCCACAGTGCAGAGTAAAATCCACACAATGGGAGTGGAAAGGCCACTAGGATGGGGTTTATTGCTTATTATGAAAATGACAGAAATCAAGTTAACCATTTACCGTGTTTACTTACTTTTTTAGTACAAATCATTAGTCCCATCAAATTGTTTCTCTAATTTGTGGCTGTGCAAGGACAAGACAATGTTTTCAGCACACAGTGTTTATCTGAGTCAGTGAGTGCAGTAAAGCATGCCTCCTCTCATTTCTGTCTGCAATGCAAGACAAGTAACAAGACAGGGGCCCAGACAAATACATTAAAGATTCTATGAACAAACTCACACTGTGTCATACACAGCTCAGGGCTGCAGAGTGGAACCGAAATGGCAATTAATGTGAGTACAGGTGCCGTTAGCTTTCAATAAAAAGTCTTCCCAACCATATCAAGTGGCATTGAACTTGTTGCTTGTTTTGTTTCTTCGCTGTAAAAAATAAATAATACAATCTGTTATGAATATTGTATTTGTTTAAAATGCAGTTTTTACAAAGAAAGTATGACATCTTCTATTTAATTAAAGCCTGGATTCAGGACCCTATTTCATCGCCTGATATTAATTGAGCCATCTACAAAATGGTTTCAGTGATAAAACACTATTTGTACTTTCAGACAACAGAGTCCATTTCTTTAGCCTCGGGCAAACGTTGCATGTTATTAAGAGTTTTTTTTATTTTTTTGGTCATAAATATTGCACTGCCCCCTGTCACCATTCATTTTAGCAAAGCCATACCTTGGACTGTTTCTGTGACTTTATTTCCTGAGAGGTGAAGGTGTTATGATGCCTGGTCAAGGTTGTTTTTCCTGCCAGTGGCAACTTAGCAAGCCAAACACCTATCAGGATTTTGAAAAAAGAAGACGGGATGATAGGATGAAATACTGTTTGAGTATTTTGAGTATTTTTCTAGTAACAAATGCCGGCATTGGATGTTGACTAATGTGATTTGGCCATTCAGACAGAAGAGAGAAATGAATGGTAAAGGACAAAAAAAGGACACAGAACGGTAAGACAACAGAGCCATTCAACGATAGAGGACCTTCATTACTAAAGGGCAACACACTAACTAAAACAGGAAAAGGACTCAACATGAGTTGACCTTCTCACAAATAAGTTCCAATCAAATATTTTTCTGTACAAATTAAGATTTTTGCACACAAAACACATGTAGTTTATAAAATTAGACGTTAAAAAAATAATTAAACTACTAAACTATATACAAGGCCTATCTTCCCAAAGTCATCCATGCTTTTATCAATGCTCAGCTGGATTATTGTGATTCATTATACATGGGTCTACATCAGGAATCTTTACATCCCCTCCAGTTAGTCCAAAACGCAGCTCCTCGCCTTTTAACTAAAACAAAAAAAAAACATGAACACATAACACCAGTCTTGGCCTCCCTCCACTGGCTACCTGTCCGTTATAGGATAGATTTTAAGATCTTATTGCTTCTTTTTAAGGCCTTAAATGGTCTGGCGCCACCTTATCTGGCTGATCTCTTATGCCACCACTTTCCAGTCAGAACACTGAGGTCAACAAATCAGCTGCTCTTGGATGTCCCGAGATCAAAGCTAAAAAATAAGGGCGATAGAGTCTTTGCAGTGGGTGCGCCCCATCCTATGGAACAACCTCCCCATGCATATTAAAGCTGCACAGACCCTATAAACGTTTAAATCGCTGCTTTTTGCAGTAGCTTTTAACCTTCCTTAACCTGGTTTCTGATGTTTTAAAGTGTTGTTGTTTTGTTTCCCTGTGATTGACTTTGGTTGTAGTAATTTTTACACTTCGACATCGACCCTGTTCAGCACAATGGTCAACTGATGTTGTTTTTAAATGTGCTATAGAAATAAAATTGACATTGACACTGACATTGACAAATCCAGCGGAAACAACAGGCCGATTAAAGTCATGCTTAGTTTCTGCCGTCCCCATGAGGAATTCTAAGTAATGACAACAAATCTGTCGGCATGTCCACATGATACCAGCCTTCTGTGATCGTGCACCACCCTCACCCCTCCTCCACGCAGTAGCTAGTAGCCAAAGAGGACACTGACGATTAAAAAAACAAGGTGGACGCTTCAGAAGAGGTAATTATTTTCTGTGCGGGAAAATCACTGGAAGACACAATCTTCTGAACACAGCCACACTGAGAAATACAGAGAGAGCTGTGTGGAGCTGAGTCTTAATTAGCTTTGTAGCAACTCATTTGGCAATGGCTTGAATGTAACTGTTTATTACTAACAAAACGTTACGCACTAAAGCTTTAATCATGTAGTTGATTGACAGAATTGTTTGAATTGTTTCCATTTTCTGAAATGTGAGGATTTTTCTGCATTGAGTACTTTTATTTTTGATACTTTAAGTACATTTTCCTAATGATACTTTACATTTTCAATGCAGGAATTTTACGATAACCTGAATCCACACTGTGCTGCTGTGACTGTGCATTAGACAGTCTCAGGTGTTGGCAGGCATGTCAGATTCTGCAGCTTGAATAAGGCCAACTCATCCTCAATTCATTACTTTCAGTTTAAGAAATAAAAAAACAAAATCTCATCTTTAAAAGTGTCCTTCCACTGCCTGTGGTGTTGTTAGATTTCCGCAAATCACACGAAGAGATAGTAGTTATAATTACATTTACCCACTTCATTTGACAGCTTGTTGGCCCTCTTTAAGAACCCCGGAAATATATTGGCCTATTACGTTGTTAAAAGCCTTGTTGTGGATGAGAGTGTGTTCTTACTCATCTTGTCTCATTAAGGAAATGTTGAGAAACCCCTCAAAGTGAGTTTGTGGCCAACATTTGAGTACTACACTAAAGTATAGCAATGCTATATGCTGTTCAACAGAGCAGCAACAAAACGATGGTCAAACATCAATGAAGACCAGGATTGGACTTTTTCACATTTTTAACAAATATTATATATAATATTCCACAGAAATGTGTAATTTCTGAGAAAAGTGTGTACAATTTGGAACATATTCAATTAAATTTTATTGTCATTGACACAATGTGCAGGTACATATGCAACGAAATGTAGGTCATTGCTTTCCAACAAACACGTGCACGTACACAGTAGATAAAAAAAGAGATCATTAACATTCACATTATTTACAGGCTCAGAATTATTGTCAATTATATTATAAATGTGCACATTTTGTTGATGTACAGTCCATAAAATGTACATAGTATTTATATTATTGAACTAAAGCTAAACTACAGTAACTGCACTCTAGCTGTAGCAGTTAGCATTTTATCTGCACTTTGCCACAGAAGGGCAAAGGAAAAAAAACAAAAACATTTTGGAGCAGATCCGAATCAAGTTGAAACGCAAATTAGTTTTCCCTTTTGCAAGATAAGGCATTGCACTGCATTAACATTACGAGATAGGGCATGACTTGGCGGAGGGTCTGTGCTTTCCGAGTACCCTTCTAGTTTCTACCTAGTTTCAACTCAACCAAATTCCTGAAGACGTCTCTCCATTTTTCTCTCATAGAAGGGTTAGTTGGCCAGGGAGACTTGTTTTGTTTCTGGTTTACAACCTACTTCTACTTTGTTTATTGGCAAATCACAGCCATGCATAGCCACCAACTTCAGGCAAAAATACACTTTTTTTATTCGCTCCAGACCAGTTGATCAAAGCACACTTATAATTAGCATTTCTTGCGACATTTCAAAAGTTCCCTTAAAATGTCTTTTACAATTGAATGGAAACGTGTGATACTGTGTCATTAGTTACTGCTCGTTGCCTTTTGCAGGGTAGCGTGCGGAAATGTAGCTCTTTGTATCTTTATTCCCTCTGTGGAGCTGCTCTCGTGTAAAAACACACACTTTAAAATAAAGCGGGTGACATAACTTAACAACCAAGCCAATTAAGGCTGGATCCTGTGAGCTGATTCTGCCCTAAAACCTCTCTTTTTAAGCAAAATGAAAGGGACTCTGTTCAGAAGGCTCTCTGGCAATCTCTGAAACAATACACGGCTCAAGAAGCAGCCCTTTCCTCTTATCTGCAGTGCTGTGTGTGTGTGTGTGTGTGTGTGTGTGTGTGTGTGTGTGTGTGTGTGTGTGTGTCTCGCCCCTGCTGCTGAGTACACTGTATGTCCAATAGTGTTGAACCGAAGAGCGTCACTCTCCTCCACACATACAGTCTATCACCCTGTGCGTATATGACATAAGAATAAAAATGAATGTGTGTGCACAAACACACATAGACAAGAAGTCTAGACACATAAGCAGAGGTTAAAAACAGGAAGGGTTCATTGAAGTTTTATTAAGAAGACAGAACAGGACAGGACAGGACAGGATGTGAAAGGACAGGATAACAAAGAGGCAAAACAGATTCAAAAATAAATAAATAATTAAATGGAAAGAGAAGCATTGAGACAAGAAGAGACACTGACATTATGTCCAGAGACAGAAATGTGCTGATGAAGGGAAGAAGACGTGAGAGGAAATGAAAGGGAGAGATGAAAAAAACAGAAAGATGAAGAAGGAGAAGCTGACAAGGGAGGGAGCATTAGTATCACACAAACCGACAGAAGAAGAAGAAACGGCGAGCGGATCCTAATACTTAAATAACCACAGAGGACCCAAGAAGACAACTGACCCGTTGTCTTTTGGAGAAACACCCAGTTGAGCGAAGCGGACAATCTCTCTGCAGCACAAGCCTCGGCTCTGTGGCCCCCACCGGCTCCACCACCTTCATTCTGTTCATTAGAAGCTCCTACAATTCCTCTGAGTGTTATGGAAGAAGTGGGGCGCACTCTGCGCAGCGAGGAAAACTTTCCTTTTCACACCAATTTTAGGCCACTGTTGAGTGACTGCGCCCTCGCAAACAAGCTTTATTTCTTCCTTTTTTTTTTAATCAAAGTGTTTGATGACTTGTTACATAATGACATTACAGCACTGGGTGTCTATGCATGGGTTGGTTTTCCTTGTGGATTAGGAGGGTGATGCACAGTGCAGTGATGACATCAATATTCAGAGAGAGATGCGTGGGGAAATGGATGCAGTACGGATTCAATTCAGAGGGAAATGAGGACAGTTTTCATGGTCAAAGGCAAACTCGGTGGGAGAAGAAGTTTACCAGCGCCCATAACCTTGCCTTCCGTTGCCTTCACAATGAAAGGCAAGGTTATATCACAGAGAGTGGATCATTTGTTATCCCAATTTTTAAATAAGATTTTTAATAGGTATTCTATTTTTCAGTAACATGTTTGGGCTAACTAGTGTTAGCAAGCAAGCTCTTGTAGAAGTCAGTCTCTAACACGATAGCTATGTAAACCTGTTGCTTTTTTATAATAATGTAAAAGACTAGGGCCAGATGTAAGAATGAATATGCACGTTTTTATGTTGCCTCTTTACTACGCTGTTCTTCCCAGTTCCAAAACAAACCTCTCATCTGCTCTCTCTCTCTCTCTCTCTCTCTCTCTCTCTCTCTCTCTCTCTCTCTCTCTCTCTCTCTCTCTCTGGTTGAAAGTTGTGCTGTTCCACGTAGCGCTCCCCCTGGAGGCCTGGAGAACTTCCGTTGTGTAAACTGGATGCAGCGTCAAAACTATGTCCTCCCCTGAAAAGACGTCACCATAAGCCATTTGTTCAAGCAGCAATTGCAATGCATATTTACAGTTTATAAATACAGTGTATTTATAGTGGCGGCATCCACTTGTGGCCGTAGTACGCCTAATTATGACAGGAGCAAAGCAGGAAGTAAGGTGGCGATACATAAGAACCATTAAAGCGACAAATTCTGAGTAACAGCGAAACACACTGGACACGGAAGCACAGCAATATTAACCATAAACGTACGAGGTGTTTCAATTTGAAATTAGTTTTACTTTGGAAAGTATCCAGCTGCGCTGCGGCCGTCTTGTATGTGATTACCTACCTGGTTTGACACATTCGCCCACAGCTTGCAGAAGAAATAGAAGAGACGCCGAAACAATTGCTGCTGTCACTCCCCAATGTGAGTCGAGTGAAGATGTGAGTTGCGCATGCGTCACTTTGCAACAAATAGCCTACAAGATGCTAACAAGAGATTTCTGTAATGTTAATACAGTAAAAATGGACCTACATAACATAGTTTGTTCACGCCTGGCTACAAGTTAGCAGTCAAACACAGCAAAGGCTGTCACTTGAATGGCGTATTGAGCTAACGTTAGCAATCAATAGATAGCCATTGTTTGTAATGACAAACATTTATGTCATGGATTTCACAAATTTCAATATGACACAAAACCGTTTAAATCTCCAGATGGCAACCAGTATAAACTGACAGATTGGATAGCATGGACGCCATGAATGAAAATAGCGCCACTTCACAGGGCATCCACGTCCGGTATATATGTTTTCAGTGTTAGGGGGTCAGGTGGATGGATCAAAAAGTCACAGGACTTGCACTCAGGCGACTTGGGTTTGTGTCCCATTTGAAATTAAAAGTAAATGGCAAGGTTCTTTTGAAAAACTTTACGTAACTACTTCATATTCTGCGTTGGAGTTGTCTGTTCATGCAGCAATTATAACACATATGACAATGGCAGAGTCTGCGTAAGGAGGTTGGTTGGGGTGGTGGATGGCTTAAAAAAAAACACAGGACTTTCACTTCACTTTCCCATTTGAAATTAAAAGAATAAATAATTAAAACTGCAAGTTTTTTCAAACCTTATGAAACAAACAGAAATACTTCACTCTCTGCTTAGGAGCGTAACCTAAGTGAAGTTACGTAAAAAATTTACAGATTTGAACTTGAACCACAATCTTTTTAACAACGTTAATGACGTGTTTAAAACCGCAATGCTCTCTGGTTTAGATATAAGGACGGAAAACACACCTTCATTTAGACTTAGTATGATTAAAAGGATACTCCATCAATTCAATATGGCTGTTTCCAGAGGTTAGGGGACACAAGAGAGACCGTTTAACAAGATTACAGCCATACACAAGTACACATAGTACAGCTGAGGCTGAATGTCATTTGGAAATTAAAGAGCTTCACCTGATGATGGGGCTAGAAGAAAAGTTGAGGCATCACCAAAGTTATTACCATTCATCCTGAGGCGGACATGAATGTCTGTATTAAATGTCATGGCAATCCTTCCAATAGTTATTGAGACATTTTACACCAATCCACAAATGTCACATCTTGTGTTGGCGCTAGAGGAAAAGGCAGGGTGTTTTATTAGTTCTTCTTTAAGAGAAAGGACTTTTTTTTTATAGTAAGGATATTCTCAACTGACGGCGTTAAGTAGCACACCTTTAAATTACTGTCTGGTGGTTTTTCTCAAGGGCAGCCCAGAAGCATGTGAGAAAAGAGGCTGTTTCTGCTGGCAGCAACAAACACTGGGATATTACATTTTCTAACTCTTCCTGGCACTGGCCAGTTTACAGATACCAAAGCAATTTCAACTCTACGAGACACTGAAGGCAACAAAAGGACAATGTGCAATACAACAGGATTTTTTGACACAGTGAGTCACTCATTTTCTAGCCTGAGGATTGGAACTTCAATTCAAACCTTTAGAAAAAAATCTTTACAAAGAGTTGCAGATTCTTGGTGCAGTTAGGAAACTTATGATATTCGGAAGAGCTAATCATAAAGACGTCATCTCATTCTAACTGGCATTAAAGAGCTGTAGTCTCTTACTTCCCTATGGTTCAGTGTAATTAACAGTCTGCCATGGCCAACAATAATAAAAACGGTGCTGTGAAATTAAATTAAATGAAGGGGAGCACACCTGGGAAATCCAACAGAGGAACAGTTTTACAGACTAGCGCTCACACTTCCAGGAAACAGACCGCTTGGATAAAGCGAAAAGACACACACACACACACACACACACACACACACACACACACACACATTGTAACTTCTAACTAAAAAGGTTTAAGCAATTGTTCACAGAGAATCTTCCATCAGGACTTGATTCACTGGTGATATATTAACTTGAGCTTTTCGGAAGGAAATTGCCACTAAGGACTAGTGGAATAATAAAAAAATTAGCAACTTTTAATGTAACCCATCAGGCCAAATTGATGTCTGAATGTGTCTTCATTACCGACACTTGGTCGCATTTTGCTTTTGGAAAAATGATAATGGTTTCAGGAGGCCTGCATAAAAGCCTACCAGCCTGCTTGTTTTCTTAATTGCTCTCATTGTCACTGGAAAGTAGAGGATGGCACCTCAGTGTAACATTTGAAAAGAGAATGTTGATGAGATAATGACACCCTAGAGGAGGATGGGGTTGTAACTGGCAGCACAATGGCTGGAGACACACTTTTGTAGCAGCAGAGCCGAGCGTTTAGATGCAGCGGAAAGAACAACCCACTAAAACGTGGAGTGCGTGGAGCGCCAGAGCTGTGAGCCGGTGCCGGCTGGCAGACAGCGAGACGCTGGCGCTGGGGCAGGCAAGCCCAATACGCTGGCACCACTGCAGCTATAGAGCTGTTGTGTGATATCACAGCAAAACAGATTGAGATTAGCCTGCCATGATCCACAGAGGAGAAAAGAGGGATGGAAGAGGAGGAGGAAAGGGAAACGGAGACAGAGCTCATTATTTGGAAGAAGGGTTCTTAAAAGTAGACAAGGAGAGAAAGATCTTTTTTGCCTTTTATTACATTCTCTACTTTATAGCCTACTTCAAGCTGTTCTGACATAGCTACGAAAAGTTATGCACTGTAATTAGTATGTATTCCATGTATTTTTTGTATGCACCACAGTGGCTGCTGCTATATAAGACTGCTTTGGTCTAAAACACGAGGATTTCAAACAGAAATGCAGAGTTTTTGTCCTCGGACAAGACAAAAGACACAAACCATCAAAACAATACAATGGCCTGACAACAGACAAAAAACACAGAGACTAAATACAAGAGGTAACAAGGTGAACAAGGGACAGGTGACACCAGGGTTTAAGAACAGGTGAAACACATCGGGGGCGTTCACAAAGGCGGGAAAACACAAGGCAGGAAGTAAAACAAGACATGACATGGGAGAAAAACTACAAAAAAAGAAGCATACACAGCCATGACATTAAAGGGTCTGGGAGAAGCGATTAACAGTGACAAATTTCAAATGAGACATTAGTCAAGCTGTTACTTGCATTTGAAACACGATGTTTTATGTCTAATTACAGCAATGCACATGCAATTAAGCGATATCCCTACAGCATCTTGATTGGCCTTGAAATAAAACCCAGAGTCCTCTGAATCCAAGACCGAGACAAGGCCAAGTAAAAATGTGGTTGATTTCGAGACCTTCAAAAAGGGGTCTTGAGTCTTTTGAGTACTACAACACTGTCTCCTGGTGTCAAAGTTCTTCTTCTTCTTCTTCTTCTTCTTCTTCTTCTTCTTCTTCTTCTCGTTTCTGCTCTGTGCTTCCATCGTGTCTTATAGGAGGTGCTTCAATGCCTTCCAGGGTGCTTGGCGCAGGAACAGATCAACACAGCTAGTGGCCTTTGATGGTATTAGCTCTGTGCCACATGAGGGTGTGTTAGAGAGGGAGAGTTTTTCCACACAGCATGATGTTGAATGTGCATTTTACATTGATGTTCTATACTGTATGAAGCACCATATAGAGTTTAACAGCAGGGATTTGCTAAATTGGATTAGCCATTATCACCATGGATTACACATCTGATGGCAGTAGCCATGGGGACAATCCCCCATGTAGCTTGATTGACAGCTGATTAGCTCTGGCATGTGATGTGAGGCCCACGCACTGAGTGGGCGATGCCCTGAGCCAAACAGCAGCTAGGAAAAAAGTTGCAAAGGGCGGCTGATTGGATGGCTGGTGACAGCTCAGGATCAAGCTACAAAGCTGTCATCTCCTGTCTGTTGGATATATTTGTTTGCTTCCTTGTTGCTTGTATAGATTTGAATCCACATTCTCACTAGTTTATTTTAATCAGAAGACTTCAAGAAGGTCATGAAGATTAATTACTAAATTTGTCCATTTAAAAGAGTCCCAAAATATACCACAGTCCATGCTACTGCTTATGGACTTTAGGGCTGCTAATATTAAAAGGAAATTGTTCAATCAAATCAATCAATGTTCATTTTCCATTTGTGGGCACATTATAAATACAATTGTAGTTTTAATCCTTGTGCATAAAAATGCATAAAAATGCATCATTACTGCCAAAATGAAATACCAAATAATTTCCAATGTGTTGAGTGCCTTTATTCACAAGCTATTTAGGCATAACACTGTCATAAGGTGAAGGGAAAAGGAGATTTTTATTCTCAAAAGTTCTTTAAACTGGACTTTTAAATGAAAAGTTGAGTTGTGTGCTAAATCGAACTAATTTATGATGACACTGAAATGGAAATGCCATTTCCATAATAACATTCATAATGGCCAGGCGTGCCGGCCGCCATCTACTGTACAGTATGCACTTTAAATTATTATTATTATTATTATTATTAAAAGAGTCCTTCTAAAGGTCTAATGTAATATAATGAAAACAAAAGCAGCTACTGTTAAATACGGCTGGTACATTATGTAGCTGTGGTGATCGAAAGCGTGTCGCCAGGGCTCGTGGGACAGTGTGGGGATGGGGGGGGGCTTTAATGATCTGGTGTGTGGATGTGATCACTGGTGGAATGTAACTAAGTACATATACTCAAGTACTGTACTTCTACTACAAATCTGAGATAATTTATACCGAAATACCGAAATATTGTACATTTATCTGACAACTTTAGTTACCATACAAATTAAGATGTTTGCACACAAAACACATATAAAACACAGTGTTTTATTATAAATTAAACTACCCAACAATATACAGGCTTACTAGTCCAGCTGACATGAGTAGCCGATTAAACACTCAGTTGATTGACGGAACAGTTTGGATCGTTTCCAGTTTCTAAAATGTGAGGATTTTGTGAGTACTTTTACTTTTAATACTTTAAGTACATATTCCTGATGCTACTTACATACTTTTACTTAAGTAACATTTCCAATGCAGGGCCTTTACCTGTAACAGAGTATGTTACAGTGGTATTAGTACTTTAACTTAAGTAAAGGATCTGAATTATCTGAATTATCATGTGTGTGTGTGTGTGTGTGTGTGTGTGTGTGTGTGTGTGTGTATTCCATAGGGGATGTGGACAATGTGTACTGTTAGTGTGTTTGTTGTGGGAATGCTAGAGAAGGATGACCAAAGTCTTAAATCATGCAGCCCTTCGTTGTCATCACACAGCGTGTGTGTGTGTGTGTGTGTGTGTGTGTGTGTGTGTGTGTGTGTGTGTGCTCTCTTGGCCAGTGGAATAAATAGCACTAATGTTTTTTTACGCACGTCACCTTCATTTGCACAGTCAGCACTCTCCCTTTGTGGCTCCGACACGGACACAGTATAAAAACACGTGCACACTAAGTCTTTAACCTTCATTGAGAGGTTTAACAGCAGCGGGATGAAAAAAGATTGAGTCACTGTGATATATCACGCTCATCAAAGTCTATTAAAAGTCAACAGAAATCAATATTCCCACACAACTTTATTTTATTTAATGCAATGCTAATCCAATCAAATGAATCCAACTCTGCTCTCTCTGGTCGTCTGTAAAAAAGAATGAATCATCTATGTGACAATAGAGTAAGGGGTTCACTTAAGTACATTTCTGTTCATTGAATGGTTACAATTTAAATTTGAATTTCAGGAAAAGGTCAAATCCATCTTTGCCTTAAGAACGCAACAGTAATGGTTTTGAACAGGTTAACATTGTGAAGCAATCAGAGCTTGGTTAGATTTAGGCACCAAAACTAAAGTACTCATGAAGGGTTGAATTAAGACTCACACCTTGGCCTCCTGGTTAAAAGGACTGTGTTTGTTTGACTCATTGAACACCTCATGTAGAATATATCTAGCGTTTGGAATGGGCCGATTACTTGGCCTCCTGTATTGCTGCTTGTGGCTTTCTCCATTGTACTCTGAAATAACTTACAGAGGGACTCCAAAGCAAATAACTGTATACTACTGCCTTACTGTGTACTCTAGGCTACTTCAGAGGAAAACATTGTACTATTGACAGATTTCAGATTCTAGTCGCAAAATATCACAAATAAAATATGATGCATTATTACTTCTTAAACTATCCAGCATTAGGCTTATATTACAGTTGGAAATCGCCACCTTGAAGTAGCCTACATTGTGCTGATAATGCCTCTCTTTTTATTTAGCATACAGCAAAGGTAAAGCAACTTTTTGGATTTGTATTTACAAAACTTAACACGTTACAACTTGGTTCAATCAGCCGTCTTTCGGCATGCGGCTCGTGCAGAGCTTCAATGTGTCCCCTGTACGGCTGAGGAAATGTGCACACCCGCCGGTAACAAATCAACGTGCTCGAAAGCCCTAGTCTATATCCACAACGCTCCACTTCTGCGACTGCTCAGTTGCAGCTCATTTAGGCCAGATGTCCGTCACCTTCCGCTTTTTTTGTGTTGGAGTTTTCTGTTGCACGACTACCCTTTCCGAGACTATTTTGCAGAGGCACCGTTGCTCCACACGGGGCTTAGCGCTGCCCAAGATGATTGTGATTGGTTAAAAAAAAATGCCATTTTTTTCTAATTTATAGATAGATAACATCCTGCTTTGCTCCCGTCATAATTTTGACAGCCACTTGAGGGTGCCCCCACTATAAACGTAAAAGTCTTGATTCCAGCTTGAAAAAATGACTTATGTGGGCGCTTTTCATGGGAGGATAGTCTTCGTCACAGCCACAGTAACTCATGCAGTATTAGGTAGTACTATGTAACTCCCAGATAGTGAATGAGTCCTTACCGCAACTGAAGGAGTTAATACCTTGGGGTCTTGTTCACGAGTGAGGGGATGATGGAGCAGGAGATTGGTCGGAGAATCGGCGCAGCGGGTGCGGTATTACATTCCATTTATTGCACCGTTGTGACGAAAAGAGAGTTGAAGTTCTCAATCTACCGGTCAGTGTTTGTTCCTACCCTCACCTATGGTCATGAAGGCTGGCTCATGACCAAAAGAACGAGACCCAGGGTACAAGTGGCTGAAACAGGCTTACTAAGAAGGGTGGCTGGCGTCTCCCTTAGAGATAGGGTGAGAAGCTCAGTCATACGTGAGGAGCTCGGAGTAGAGCCTCTGATCCTTCACGTTGAAAGGAGACAGTTGAGGTGGTTCGGGCATCTGGTAAGGATGCCTCCTGGGCGCCTCCCTAGGGAGGTGTTCCAGGTACGTCCAGCTGGGAGGAGGCCTCGGGGAAGACCCAGGACTAGGTGGAGGGATTATACCTCCAACCTGGCCTGGGAACACCTCGGGATCCCCCAATCGGAAATGGTCAATGTGGCTCGGGAAAGGGAAGTTTGGGGTCCCCTGCTGGAGCTGCTGTATCCGCGACCTGACACCGAATGAGCAGACAAAAATGGATGGATGGATAAGTAACTCCCTGTCCAAATTTGGTCTCATTCAGTTACAGTTTTTTTTCTTGGTGAGAGGCAATAATGATGATGTTCCAGTGTCTATTTTTGATCTTTTTTCTCTTCAACAGAATGGAACTTGATTGATGTGCAGTCCCTTTACAGCAGCCCTGAGCTCATGCTCTAATGGGAACACAAGAGTATGATTGAGTTTGATATGACAACAGTAATATTTATTATTTTTGGTAGTTTTTTATTGACTAAAATATGAGATATAAAGGTTGTTGAGCGATCCTGACAACAATAAGTCACCATCAACTCTTATTTCAGTGTAATTGTTGTAAGTTATAAAAGAAACCTCTTGTAATATTGTTATAATTTCACCTGAAACAACATCAATTAGAACCAGTCCAAACTGACGCTGATTGAGGTTAACTAAACAAAAGTAATTTTGTCTGTATTAACCCTCCTGTCGTCCTCGGGTCAAATTTGAACCATTTTCCAAAAGTTTCGATATCAGAAATTTGGGTGCAACGCACTTCACAAGTAAAACAAATGATCAGTTCACTACTTTGATTGAATTTCTGTGTTTTATTCAATTTTATAGCATTAGACAAAAAAATGATAAAAGATTGTTGAAAAAAGTTACAAATATGTCAGAAAAAGACTTAAAAATGTGGGGGGAAAATACAAAAACTTATATACTGTATATATATATGTACACACACACATAAAGCATATGTATACACACACATACACACGTATATAGTACCGAAAATCAAACTATATTTATATATATATATATATATATATATACAGTGTTGTGAAAAAGTGTTTGCCCCCTTCCTCATTTCCTGTTCCTTTGCATGTTTGTCACACTTAAGTGTTTCGGAACATCAAACCAATTTAAACAATAGTCAAGGACAACACAAGTAAACACAAAATGCAATTTGTAAATGAAGGTGTTTATTATTAAAGGTGAAAAAAAATCCAAACCATCATGGCCCTGTGTGAAAAAGTGATTGCCCCCCTTGTTAAAACATACTATAACTGTGGTTGTCCACACCTGAGTTCAATTTCTCTAGCCACACCCAGGCCTGATTATTGCCACACCTGTTCACAATCAAGGCATCACTTAAATAGGAGCTGCTTGACACAGTAAGGTCCACCAGAAGATCCTTAAAAGCTACACATCATGCCGAGACCCAAAGAAATTCAGGAACAATTGAGAAAGAAAGTAATTGAGATCTATCAGCCTGGAAAGGGTTATAAAGCCATTTCCAAAGCTTTGGGAATCCAGCGAACCACAGTGAGAGCCATTATCCACAAATGGCGAAGACATGGAACAGTGGTGAACCTTCCCAGGAGTGGCCGGCCGCCCAAAATTACCCCAAGAGCGCAGCGACGACTCATCCAAGAGGTCACAAAAGACCCCACAACAACGTCCAAAGAACTGCAGGCCTCACTTGCCTCAGTTAAGGTCAGCGTTCATGCCTCCACCATCAGGAAAAGACTGGGCAAAAATGGCCTGCATGGCAGAGTTCCAAGGAGAAAACCACTGCTGAGCAAAAAGAACATCAAAGCTCGTCTCAATTTCTCCACAACACATCTTGATGATCCCCAAGACTTTTGGGACAACATTCTGTGGACCGATGAGACAAAAGTGGAACTCTTTGGAAGGTGTGTGTCCAAGTATATCTGGCGTAGAAGGAACACTGCATTTCATAAAAGAACATTATACCAACAGTAAAATATGGTGGTGGTAGTGTGATGGTCTGGGGCTGTTTTGCTGCTTCAGGACCTGGAAGACTTGCCGTGATAAAAGGAACTATGAATTCTGCTGTCTACCAAGAGATCCTGAAGGAGAATGTCCGACCATCTGTTCGTGTACTCAAGCTGAAACGAACTTGGGTTCTGCAGCAGGACAATGATCCTAAACACACCAGCAAGTCCACCACCGAATGGCTGAAGAAAAACAAAATGAAGACTTTGGAGTGGCCTAGCCAAAGTCCTGACCTGAATCCTATTGAGATGTTGTGGTATGACCTTAAAAAGGCCGTTCATGCTCGAAAACCTTCTAATGTAACTGAATTAGGACAATTCTGCAAAGATGAGTGGGCCAAAATTCCTCCAGGACGCTGTAAAAGCCTCATTGCACATCATCGCAAACGCTTGGGTGCAGTTGTTGCTGCTAAGGGTGGCCCAACCAGTTATTAGGTTTAGGGGGCAATCACTTTTTCACACAGGGCCATGATGGTTTGGATTTTTTTTCACCTTTAATAATAAACACCTTCATTTACAAATTGCATTTTGTGTTTACTTGTGTTGTCCTTGACTATTGTTTAAATTGGTTTGATGTTCCGAAACACTTAAGTGTGACAAACATGCAAAGGAACAGGAAATGAGGAAGGGGGCAAACACTTTTTCACACCACTGTATATATATATCTATCTATCTATCTATCTATCTATCTATCTATCTATCTATCTATCTATCTATCTATCTATCTATCTATATATATATATTTTGTTTGGTTTTTGGTACTTATTGTTTTTCTGTATGTCTTGGTTAAATTAAACCCAATAAAGATATCGTTTAAAAAATTATTTTTTTAAATACAAAAAATCTGCAGGGAGAGTGTTGTATGAATCCTGTTTAATAGCTTGAAATGCTGACTTCTTTTAACAATGACCACCATTTTCACCTTAGTGTAACCAAGTATTTATCAATGCAATGACAGTAGTTCCATAACATTGAACACCATAATATTTCTTACAGCCTAACCACATCGTTTTAGTGTCTTAACGTAACCAAACTAGATAAGAATACACACACTGGTAGTTTTAAAGTCAGAAAATACATATTGTGCCTTTGATTTTTGGAAGATTAGAAGACAATCAATAGGGAAAATAGACTTATTTATTATTTCTGAATTTGGGTCACAAGCAAATTTGAGATTTTTTCTGAGTTGGATGAGAAGATCCATTCTACTTTCATATCTGTCTGTTAAACTTAAAGAAACCTTGAGCATAGCACCAAGCTTAGCTTAGCACAAAGAACGGAAAGAGGAGGAGGTAGTTAGCCTGGTTCTGTCCCACAAAATCCACTTAGCAGCACCTCTTAAGTATACTAAATTAACATGTTATATCTCATTTATTTAATACGTACAAACCATATAAGTATAAACAGCAATTAGCCTTTTTACAAGAGTTTTTGAGAGGGACTATTTCTTGGCGTGAGGCAGTAACTTCATTGAGTCTGCCAGATTTGATAGTTAAGGTATTTTTACATTTTATTTTAAGTTTAGGAAACTAAAAGTACTTGGGAATGTAAGAAAAGACTGTGGTTAAAACAAAGTAATGTTAAAGGCTAGGTCTGGTGATAATTATTATTTTTGATTGGTCAACAAATCCAAAGAAAAGAGCAAACTCACCAGTGCATTAGTGTGACATAAAACTATCATCAGACCAAAACATACCCTCATCTTTCAACCAGGTTACTTACCGTCTCAAACATAATGTATTTCATTCCTTGAACATCCTTCAGCTCTCCAAAAAAGAATCCATGTATGAACAGTGTCTAGGGAGAGAACCGATAAAATGTGTGTGCCGTGAGGTTTTAGCTCTCATAAAATATTGATTGGCTTTTTTTTCCATCCGATCTTTCCCCCGTACTCTCATACAGCCGCATGTCTTCACAGAGAGGAAGGAAGAAACCTCAGCTCAGAGGCCGAGGGATCTGTACTATAGTACCCCACACACACACACACACACACACACACACACACACACACACACACACACACACACACACACACACACACACACAGACCAGCTGTTTCACCTTCTTCTACTTTCTGACAAAAATTCACATTTAAATGTATGGCTGAGGAACACACAGAAGCCAACAGTTCAACAAAATATTCTGGATATTATACACACACGCACACACACACACACACACACACACACACACACACACACACACACACACACACATATACACACACAGTAAGAGACCAGCTTCATAAATATTCATACATTCCCATGATTCATACATTCCCATGATTCATACATTCCCATGATTGCAGAAATGTAAATAAGTCAACAGTCGTGAAATTGTGGGCATCTGGTCATTCTGGGGGGAGAGAGGGAGTGAAAGGGAAGGAGAAAGGAGGTGAAGGGGGAGAGCAAGAGGTGGAGGAAAGAAGATGAAAGAGGAAGGTGAAAAAGCAGTTGGTGAGGAGAAAGAAGAATAAGGAGGGCTAGAGGAGGGGGAGTCAAATCACCCAGATTATTTTTCCACTTTCAGCATAATGACTCTCACTTGATTTTGCATGCAATTATTTAATGATAAATATCCTGGAGAACCTATCCATTTTGTATTCTTCGGGTGGAGAGCAGCAGCTGTAGTGAGGGCTGAGGAATGATGAACATCTGTTTTACACAAGGAAAGCTAATGTCTCTGGGCGCCAGAGCTTCACAGGTTGGGATCTTCTATCACAGTTTGGAGTCAGTCTCTGAGTGCTGTGAAGGCAAAGTGCAGCTAAAAAAATTGGCCCCGAGTCTGCATTATGAAGTATTCTTACATTAAAAGCTGTGCTACCAATATTTAGTCC
The DNA here is from genome assembly GCA_013375575.1 of Percina caprodes. Lineage (NCBI taxonomy): Eukaryota > Metazoa > Chordata > Actinopteri > Perciformes > Percidae > Percina > Percina caprodes. The sequence goes on along the minus strand of JABXJD010000011.1, from coordinate 4,353,899 downwards.
ATCTTCAATGCCAACGGAGTCATTTGTGTCAAAGTGGTGCGCCTGGCAGGAATTGGACATGCGTCACGCAATAACCCCTGGCCATCATGTAATGTGAAGGTTTACGTCGTTTTATCTAATTATTATTCTTAAATATTCTTCTTAAATGGACCACTTGCGGGCCATTGTCAAAGAATAAATAAGAAAAAAATATATGTGGACAAAAAAGGGACCTTTGGCCTAGAGGGTGAATTACCAGTGTCTGGGTCATAGTAATTTATTATGGGACCAGACATATTAATGCATTAACATGTAGTTGTAAACGTATATACAATGTAATGTATTCCAAAATGAAATTCCCAAACAGAAAATAATTAATAATTAAATAATAATAATTAAATAATAATTAAAACATTGTCTGGAATCAGTAGACTTGACAATGTGTGGCATTAAAGACGTGAACTCTGTAAACTCTTAAATTAAATGCTTATTTCAAACAAAATACATGGAACTTAATGAAATATGCACTCATTTAGTTTTTGGGTTCTCTAATTTGCATATTGGGTTGTGTGTTGTGATGAGGCTGAAGCACCAGTTCTACATTACGCTCTCTGTGAGCTCCAGGTGCAGCAGCAGAATCTCTCTCATTTGGTACCTGACTGCTTTAGCTATGCAAACCCTTTGACACTGACTATTTTAAATGATGTGACAGAGGGCACACATACAAGAAAGAGGAAACCCTGGTTCAGGACTCTGCTGTCCAGAATATGGACCATGAAGAGCAATTTGTTTCATCCAGCCAGGCTTACCTTCAGCTGGAAGAGGAGGAGAAAGGAGGCTTCTGCACAGATCTCTCTGGATAAAGAGGTAGGCTTTATGCCAAATAATGGGACTGAGGACACATACAGGAAAGAAAAGAAACCCTGGTTCAAGACTCTGCCATTCAGGATATGGACCACATAGTGCAGTTTGGTGCATCCAGCCAGGCTCAGCTTCAGCTGGAAGAGGGACTCCTGGAGAAGAGAGAGGCTTCTCCTCAGAGGAGTTGGAAACGGGACGCGTGGAGGGGAGGGAGGCTTCGCCACGAGTCCCTCTTGAGCAGATGTTCACCATGGTAAGCCTAGCTGATGGTCACACTGGAGACCACTGTGGCTGTGCACTTTTATAATGAGCTGGAAGTACTCCAGCAGGAGGTATATGTGGAGGTATATGAAACACAGGACTTCCTGGTTCAGGACTGTGGTGAGAAGAAGAAGAAGAAGAAGAAGAAGAAGAAGAAGAAGAAGAAGAAGAAGAAGAAGAAGAAGAAGAAGAAGAAGAGAGTGCATGCATGCCTTTTTCAGTGGTTTATGGAAAATGATGATATCTTGCTAAGTCACATAAGTCACAGCAATCCCTCAATATCCCCCTGCAATAACATTGCCTTGTGAATGCAAGTGAAATGTTATCGCTGCATTGGTGTCCAAAACAATTCCATTATTTTCAACATGAATTCCAAAAACCTCAATGTACATATATACAGTTGGTCTGATTTAGGTAGCATCTTTTAAAATAATATCCTACTACTTGTCAGTCAGCATTTCACTCCCTTGCTTATACAGTATATGCACCTAAAACTTCAGCTGACTGTACTGAACGGTAGTTTCATATTTTGAATACATTTTAGCTCTGTAGTCAGCTAAACACTTCTCTGGTTCAAATGGCCTACATTGCAACAAGGTTTGGATTCATAAGGCTGTGTGTGTGTGTGTGTGTGTGTGTGTGTGTGTGTGTGTGTGTGTGTGTGTGTGTGTGTCCGGGTGTGGGATTTTAATATTTTAGAAAAAAAAACATTAAAATATAAATATAAATTACTGTCAGAGTATTTGCTGTTATCACTAGAAGATGGCTTTTGCTTCTGCTAAGCTGAGCCAAACTCATCCGTGCAGCCCTGAACAGGCTATGCATGCATAAGTAACCATACTGCTGATACTGTGCTGGAAGGCCCAAAGAGAACTCATACAATCTAGGCCACAGCACTTATCATGTCTGTTTGCTTTGCTCTCCTAGTTACTGTGTGAAGTTTTAAAACCTCATAAAGCCCAAAGAAAAGTTTTGTCCCTACTGTACATCCTGTCTTTGGCTTATGATTCATTTGGTTCATAATTTTGGCTGAGAACTAAAAAGTTGTTTGGAAATGTTAGTAACACTGAGTGAAACCTTGCTTGTTACACATTTATTAAAAGATAATACTTTTTTATTACATCACATTCTTTCAGCAAAATGGGTTTTAGCTGGAACACATGGAAATACGTTCAAATTAGAAATATTTCCATAGTTACTTTTCATAACTTATTTATGAAAGCACAATAAGACGTTATTAACTTTGTCTTTCTTTTAGTCAATGTCTTACCAACGTGCTGCTGAATCTCTAAATATTCTTCCAGCTCAGAGTAAAACTAAATCAGAGTGTATCTGATATGTTTAATTGTGATAAGTGATAAGTGTATCTGATATGTTTTAAGCATTCAGGTGATCTAACAGGTAACCCAGACAGACGTTAGGCTATGTTGCTTTGGCTCTTCCCTTTGTTTTTTTCCTATATTTTCCCTGTCCCTCTTGTTCTGGCGGTAAATCTCAGTTCCCTTATTTGATAGCTCTTTGCTCCTCAGTCATCGGCTGAACTGGAAGTTGTTCTGTCCCCCTTTTGTAAAGGCCGTCTCAAAGCCCTTATTTCTAGCCCGAGGACGCAGGAGCTAGCATCGAGGAGGGATCTCTGAGGAGCTACAGGCGAGGATACATGAGAGCAGCTTTGCGGTGCGGCTGAAAGCTGTTGCTAACTCCGCCCATTTAAAAAATTATAACAATAATAAGGATATATCAACAACAACATTTTAACTGTGGTATACCAGCCCCTCATTGAATCCATACTCACTCTCAATATCTCAGCCTGGTACAATGCCCTCACCCAATTGTTCCATTAACACCTTGTAAAATCCAGTAATATTTGACCAGCGCTGTCTCACCGTCACATTGTCCGCTACGGAGCACAGGAGGATGAGATGGCCCGACTCCATGGGATACAGGATAGCATTAAATACCCTACCATTAGGTAACAGCAGAACACAGTGTAGATAACTAAATATCTGTCTTTAATATTGTGCATATATCATTAAATGTCAAAGTCTGGAAATACAGCCACCAGCCAGCTGTTTCCAGAGGGAAATATCAGATAGCTAAGTGTTTGTTTTTATAATTATGATACATATTCTTCAACTTTATCACTAAGGCTTGTTTGGATATAAAATATAGTTCTGTTAAATCTTATCATATCGAAGCTTGGATGCTATTATTAATATAGGTAGTCTATAGATGAGGTTTCCCTACACTCAATTAGCAGCAATTCGCTAGCTAAGAAGTTTTTTGCTTTTTCCCCACCAGTCGTTATGATTCGGCGTAATGAAAGAATAACTGCCAGGGTCATTAACATACCGATTGGTATAACAGCATCCATTAGGTGCTTTGCATAGATTATTTATGGTTAAAAATGGGCGTGTACAGTGCGGGATAAGAGGTGGATTCACGTACACACACTCGTGGGTAATCTGTGATTTATAACAGTACGCATGGATTTATAAATCAGAATTTTTTTTGCTGGATGGAATTTTTTGCTTTTGGGCATGAGTACACTTTTAGTAAGGATCTTAAGCACAGTTTTAGAAATGAGACCCCAGATGCTTAAATTGCATCCATGTTTCCTTCACTTGCTTCACTTTCTTGCGTCTTAGCCTGTCCCACCGAGGAAGCATGGCAGAGAATGAGGAAATCATGCGAGGACAGAGGAAATGAGACAATGTATTTTTCTAGGGAAGAGCTTTAGAGGTGCTGGTAGATGTACTTTTGAACTTCCCTAAATGTTGAACTGTTCCTTCAACTTACGCATGAGCATAGCTGATGTGATCTTTGCAGTGCTTTTAAGTTGGTAAACATAGCACTCAATTAATAAAAGATAATTTCGGATATATTATTTAGATAGTAGCAAAGCACAATGAAAGGAAGATCACTCTGTTTGTCTTTGTGCTTTTAAACGTTCCACAGCCAGCTGAGAAGGGTTTGGAGAGGTCAGTGTGACTGATGAGGACATCAGAAACAACCTTGACCTCTGTATCAAATGGTGTGACATAACAAGCCAAAACTAGCCCTAAAATTACCTGGACATTTTGAAGCATTAAGGTAGTAGTCTTTAATAATAAACTGACTTTTTCTGTGTGAAACAGTATCTTACGTGATTAAAGAGCACAGTGTTTACCCATGAACAGGATGGCCACACATGCACATTATAGTCCTATAGTGTGAAAGTAGAGGTGTGTGTTCGCGTGTCCAAGGTCTGCAGTGATTGATGCTCCTTCAGAGGCCTCGGGGCTTTGGGGACCTGCAGATATGACCTGTGCAGATGTGTGTGGATCAGCAGCTCCACTATGACTGACTGCCTACCTGGAGGAACACTCTAGATGCCTCCTCTGACCTTCTCCTGAGTGGCAAATACAAGGGACACTTTGTATGTGGAGGGCATTGTGTGTGTGCGTGCGTGCGTGCGTGAGTGCGTGAGTGCGTGCGTGCGCAAATGTCCTAATGTACTGTCAGTTAAACACACATCCCAAAACATCCAGTGGACATTCCTTAGCCAAAGGACTGATAACCAAAATGCCCTCTTCCTTTATTATAATAAGCCTCCAAAACAAACCAATCACAGCAGAGAATTTACTCTGTGATGTAATTCTAACTCAATCATTTTGATACATCTCGTGCTCTACCCTTGAGCGTGTGCACGCACACACCAGGAGTACGTACGTGTGTGTAAAATGTGAGCAGCTGCACGCATGTCAGCAACCCCAAGGTCAGTTGGTGTGTGCGATTGTGTGTAACGTTAGATAACTTTATAAGTTGTAAGTGTGACTTCTGCCTTGCCCCTATTACACTGGTGTGGGGTGATAGTAAAGTGGTAACAGCTAGCAAAGGGAGACACACACACACACAACGCACACACCACACACACACACACACACACACACACACACACACTCCTTGGGTTGTGGTTCTAAATCTTCATCAGCAGTGCCACCAGGATCAGAGCAGAATAACTCACTGATGAATGAAAAAGAGAGAGAGAGAGTGTGTGTGTGTGTGTGTGTGTGTGTGTGTGTGTGTGTGTGAGGATGTATGTTGGTACTAATGTTCCTGCAGGGATTAGCTTCACACCAATCAGGTCAGCACGATGTGATTAACCCTGGCGTGATTAAACCAATCAGGGACATGCACAGCTTATGCACATACACAAAGTAAATATCCTGCTTACATGGTACGCATACACCTTTGGTCAGTCAGTGAATCATCCCTCAGATATGGCTTTTCCATTTTCTTTTGTATTTTGACCTTTAATAACAGTTGCACCAAGCCAATAATGTAACATTTCGAGGCACAATATCCCGCTCCCAAAACTCATGTCTCCAATTTCTGATAAAGGACATTCAGCATTTGCTGAGAGGTGATCAAATCAGAAGCCGTTAGCAGCGGAGCTCCTCACTCATTAACGTGCACACACTGATTTAAACAAAGCTACGGGATTGATGATTCCAACCTCTACAATGCAAAGTTGCGTTCAGTTTTGCTTTTTTTGTTGCTGTTATTTTTCAAGTATGATATTTATTATATACATTCATTTTAAAGCTGCACTTATCAATATTTTTAGACAAAGGATGGATTAAATGACTAAGTAATTAATTAATTAAAAGACTGTAATGCAACAAAATCAGCTGACTTGAAGCATGATGCATACATTCATTAGATGGCCAAAAACATAACCCCAAATGAAAGGTAATGCTCCTTAGTGTCTTAATTGTTTGCTGAAGCGTTCGCCACAACAACTTTAAAATGTCATTGTGTGTCTCATCAGATTCATAAGCCTAATCAATATTTGTGAATATTAAAAGCACAGGGTTTTTTATATTTTGTTCTCAATTAAAAAAAAATTGGACATAAAGGATAGTTGTCAACCATGATTTTTTGTCACATTAGACTTTGGCTAGTTGAACTGCAGCCAAAGTGAATATTTTGTAATCAATGTAAATCAATCTCTAAATGATGATTTATTTTCTGAGTTTAGTGATCTCTATCGATCTGACTAACGGCCAGGAATCTTACGGTTTTCCCAGATCTCAGAAGAACAACGAACAACAATACTTATACACAAGATGCATCATCCCTCCAGGCTATTAAACAAACACTATGGCATATTTAATTCCACACAACAATGAAAGACAAATGGACAAATTGTATTGTATCTCCAGTTCTGTGGTTCTATATCCGCGTTCCCGTGTTCCCTTGTTGCCCGAAATTCCACCAGATGTCACTTTTTCCAGCCAGATTTCCATTACGTTTCACTTTCTTTGTGTTGGAATTTTAAACTCCGGTGGATTTCTGAGGACTATGGTTAGCAGCTCCTCAGGTCTCTGCAGGGTAAATCCAGACAGCTAGCTAGACTATCTGTCCAATCTGAGTTTTCTGTTACACGAATAAACTAACCTTTAAACGTACACATCACCAAACACACCAAAACAAGTTCTTTTCCCGAGGCTATTTTGCAGCAGCACTGTGTGCTGTGGAATGCTGTGTGGACTAGCCAGACCCTCCCACGTAGTGCTGTGGAGGAAGGTCTGGCAATGCAAGACTAGTTCATCCGAGATGTTTCTCTTAACAAAAACCAGCTTTCAGGGGGGGGTCACAGGGGATTCAATATTTATAACACTTGTATTTGCTCCCCCCTTCCAATTAAAGTAAATTAAATGAAAGTAGCAAAAGACTTAGCACTTCTGCCTCAAAGCAAGAGATCGATCCCCGATCCGGGCAGGGCCTTTCTGTGTGCTAGGAAACTAGGACTACAATTGAAACACTGGCGCATTTACAGAAATGTTGATTCATTGCATTGTCTTAATGAAAAAATAAATCCTAAATATGACTCAGAGACACAACAACAATCACGCAGTATGTGGCAGTAAACAACCTTAAAAGCAATGATGGCAATCTGCCATAAAACTGGAAGAAGCAGAAGCAATGTTGAAGCTCCACTTTGACATATAACGCAGGCTGCGGCTGGAGGAGCAGTCCTGGGTGAGGACTAGAGAACAAAAGCCGCAAAAAATAACCAAAAAGTGGAATTCTAGTCCATGAACTACAACAGAGTTACACATAAATGATAATCTGAGATTTAGAGAATGAAGACATAACATTTGTTCTGTTTGGGACAAGTCTCCAGACTCTAGGATGCTTCCCACTATAAAAGCTGAGGAAATCAGCTGTGAGTTGCAAAGACTTTATCATGGGCTGACAGCCAAGACTAACTCAAGACTAACTGAATCTGGTGGCAGATCAGAAGTGTTTTTGATGCAAAAAAGGCAGATATTAGTGCATAGAAATGCATCACAATGCAGGAAATGAAGTGTTTGACAATCAGAATGTCCTGAGGGAGGACACCCTTCAATCAATGTTAAAAATGAAACCTACGCCCTTGGGGGAGAATAAACTGAAGTGGAGTTCTGAAAGATACAGGAGGAACGTTTCAGCAAAGGCACTAGTGAGTCTTGATACCCCCAACATCATTGCTACGCAGGACTGTATCATCACATAAATCCACTACAATAACTCTCTTCATACACTCTGTACCTCCCTCCTGTCCGTGACTGGCACTCTTCCTCCCTCCTACTTTCATTGACAGAATCTGTAGGGGACATCATGTGTTTTTTTTGTCCCTCAGTGAGTGTGTAATGTTTTTTCACCCTCTCTCGCACACTCTATAGCCCCCACGCTGCAGGTGTCCCCCTCCCCATTCTGTTTCATTCACAGCGCAGTGCCCAGCCAGATGACTCATCCTACGGTGTGAAAGACGTGAGACTGTGTTCATCCCAGCACTCTGCTTTTTTTTTGGTCACTCTCACTGTCCTCCCCCCCCCTTTCGTCCACAAGGCACCGATCCATAGCTCGCCTCCGTCATATTTAGACGTTGATGGACGGGAGGAATAAGTGGCTGCGACAAAGGAGCACATTTTATATATGCAGATGGAGCTGTCTGACAGTCACCTCATGTCAACCCTCGCTGCAACTCACTGTTACTGTACATATCCCAGCATGCCTCAGTGCCAGAGACTGGACACAAGAGTCAGTCACAGTCCTGCTACTTTCACATTTCACTTTGCGACAGATCCACTCTTATAACGGCTGCTGCCATTTCGGAAGTTTCCCTATGATAAGGAGGCTGGATTGTCTGCGATATCGTTTTGAATTTGACTTTTGGTTTGCCTTCCGATTCGTAAAATTGTCTCTAAATGTATTCAACAGATGTGTATTGCTCAGTGTTAAGTATTTAGATTAAGATTTTCACACAAAATTTTTTTAAAGTAGCAGATTGGTTTAAATTACTCAAATTTTACATCGCCATGCACCAAAGGCGCTCTAGAGGCAGCATCATGTCAGAAAATCTTAGTAGAAATAAAATTAAGGAAAACCCTCTTAGGCCCTCTACAAGCAACGACTAAGCAAAAACAGGTGTAGTGTTAATAATCGGTCAACTACTCCACAGATTTAGCATTGCACTTCCTTGTCCTCACCATGGCCTGCAGCCTATATAAAGATGGATGGTGCGTCTGTACTTCCTTACACTGTACAAAAGTGAAGCCGAAAAATCTGGGCGCTGACGTATTGTAACATCGGAGCTAGAACCTGCACAGTAGTGTCCAAGCCCGGTATCTAAGTCCCGCCCACACACCCGCCTGACCAATCACGAGGCAATTACACAGTGGTGGAAAGTAACTGCATAACAAGTACATGTACTCACGTACCGTATCTAAGTACAAATGTAGAGGTACGTGTTCTTTACTTGACTCTTTTCTTTTCATACCACTTTCTACTTCTATTCCGCTACATTTCAGAGAGAAATCTTGTACTTTTTACTCCGCTACATTCATCTGACAGCTTTAGTTACTAGTTACTTTACAAATTAAGCTTTTTGCACACAAAATACATTAAAAAAGAAATGGTGTTTAATTATAAATTAAACTACCCAACAATATACAGGCTTAAACAATTATTGAATTGACAGAACATTTCCAGTTTCTAAAATGTGAGGGTTTTTCTGCATCGAGTACTTTTACTTTTAATACTTTAAGATTTAATTTGTTTATTAAATTAAATTAAAATTAAATTAAAAAAACACTTTGTTAGTAAATCACACACAGCCCTGAAATACACACACACATGCTGAGGCACTAATGGAGAGATGTCAGAGTGAGTGGGCTGCCAGCTGAACCAGCGCCCTGAGCGGGTACGGTGCTTTGCTCAAGAGCACCTGGCAGTGCCCAGGAGGTGAAGTGAAGGTGAAGGTGAAGTCTCCAGCCACCAATCCACACTCCGTATTTTTTGGTCCATATGGGACTTGAACCAGGATAAGAATTACCTTAAATGAACTACCTTTTACTACCTTAAAATTACTTTTTTGTACTTGTACACTTAGTTTGGCCCGCGTCCCATCCGCTAACATGGAGGGAGCGGGGTTTATGATCTATACTGCGGCCAGCCACCACGGGAAGATCCAGTTGTTTTGGTTTTACTTGTACAGTCTATACATAAACCTGGAGCATATTACCCACAATGCAACTCAACCGCCGACAGATTTGGGTGTGTTATGCCAGTAGCCTAGTGGCTAATGTAGCCTGGAGCTGCCAGCCTCAAGCAGAGATAAAGTGCCGTCTACAGATGTCTGGTAACCTTTTTGCCAACCCCACACCTCTAGATTTCTCTCTTTTTCAAACATGTAGTTTTCAGACTTCGCTCAGACAACCTTTTTACAACTTTTCTCACATTCGCAGTAGCACTGCCCAGACCTGGAAACAGACTTTGATGTGTAACATTGATTGAACAGAATAATCTAAGATACATTTTTAAATTCAACTTTGTGAAATACTGTACATGTTCACTGTTCAAGGTTGTTATTTAATGCCACACTTCCTTGTGTCTATGTAAGTGTCTGCCCTCAATTATTCATTTATGTTCAATGCAATACATGTTCCTTTCTATTTAGAGGATAGGAATTTCTTCTGCATGAAAGCTCAGTCCCTGCTTTGATATGTACGTGTGTGTTTGGTTAATTGAGGCGCATGGCGCATCATGCTTGAGCATAGGCTCCTATAGAAAGACCTATTCCTATATTCAAAGGCAGCCAAAAGTTTTAGGGACCAACAAATATATGGTTTTAAAAAAGACCTCTTATGTCTTCATTATATCATACCTTCATTATTAGATGGTATAGTTTATTTCTGACAGACAGTTCTGATACTCTGAGCATAAGTACAGGTGCCCCTCAAGGCTGTGGACGCTCTCCATAATTTTTATTATTATACACACAAGCTATTGCATAAACATCCATAAAAACAACCACATTATTTAATTTTCAGATTATACTTACAAAAAACTAGTCTAGCCATTGCTATTAATTAAAAAGGCAACAGAGGAGGAACAGTGGTGCAACAGGCATAACCTGACCATAACCACTTAATGTAAATAAAACCAAAGAAATGATTTCTGACCTCAGGTCTATAGGAGATCCCAGCACACTCAAAACTGAAGGTGTACTTGTTGAGCAGGAAACAACATATAATTATTTAGGGATACAATTAAACTAGGCAGTTGCAGTGGTCCCATCAAAGTGGGGCATGTTTGCTCAAAGATACGAATGTCAGTGTCTATATTTTTTACGAGGACGAGGAGTTCATGGAGTGGACAGTGATATCATGCTACTGTTTTACAAGGTAACCATTGAATCTATTGTTTGTAATGGCATTATGGCTTGGTTCAGTAACCTGTCCATAAATTAAATTAAAATCACAGCGCCAAAACATGATAAAAAGGGCTGGGAAAATAATTGGCCAAATGCCACCAAATCCTCTTCAGGATCTCCTAGAGGAGGCGGTGAGGAAACAGGGTCTCAAATCACGTCCTGTACAGTGAGTTTGAGCTGATGCCTTCAGGCAGAAGGTACAGGTTACCAAACTACAAGCTTAACAGGTACACATGTCATTTGTGCAGCTTTCAATCAAATTAATGAATGATAAGAGATAAGATATATATGTGTGTGTGTGTGTGTGTGTGTGTGTGTGTGTGTGTTAGCTGCAGTGATTTATGTGTGACTAATACTACTTCATAAGACTCAATAAGATGTGTAATGATAGGGTACTGGTGCAATATTTTATATATATATATATATATAAAATAAGTAAAATAAGTATTTGAACCCCCTGCTATTTTGCAATTTCTCCCTCTTAGAAATCATGGAGGGGTCTGAAATTGTCATCGTAGGTGCATGTCCACTGTGAGAGACATAATCTAAAAAAATAAACCCCAAATCACAATGTACGATTTTTTAACTATTTATTTGTATGATACAGCTGCAAATAAGTATTTGAACACCTGAGAAAATCAATGTTAATATTTGGTACAGTAGCCTTTGTTTGCAGTTCCAGAGGTCAAACGTTTCCTGTAGTTCTTCACCAGGTTTGCACACACTGCAGAAGGGATTTTGGCCCACTCCTCCACACAGATCTTCTCTAGATCAGTCAGGTTTCTGGGCTGTCGCTGAGAAACACGGAGTTTGAGCTCCCTCCAAAGATTCTCTATTGGGTTTAGGTCTGGAGACTGGCTAGGCCATGCCAGAACCTTGATCTGCTTCTTCCAGAGCCCCTCGTTGGTTATCCTGGGTGTGTGCATCGGGTCATTGTCATGTTGGAAGACCCAGCCTCGACCCATCTTCAATGCTCTAACTGAGGGAAGGAGGTTGTTCCCCAAAATCTCGCAGTACATGGCCCCGGTCCTCCTCTCCTTAATACAGTGCAGTCGCCCTGTCCCATGTGCAGAAAAACACCCCCAAAACATGATGCTACCACCCCCATGCTTCACAGTATGGATGGTGTTCTTGGGATGGTACTCATCATTCTTCTTCCTCCAAACACAGTTAGTGAAATTATGACCAAAAAGTTCTATTTTGGTCTCATCTGACCACATGACTTTCTCCCATGACTCCTCTGGATCATCCAAATGGTCATTGGCCAACTTAAGACGGGCCTTGACATGTGCTGGTTTAAGCAGGGGAACCTTCCGTGCCATGCATGATTTCAAACCGTGACGTCTTAGTGTATTACCAACAGTAACCTTGGAAACGGTCCAAGCTCTTTTCAGGTCATTGACCAGCTCCTCCCGTGTAGTTCTGGGCTGATTTCTCACCTTTCTTAGGATCACTGAGACCCCCCGTGAGGTGAGATCTTGCATGGAGTCCCAGTCCGAGGGAGATTGACATGTTTAGCTTCTTCCATTTTCTAATGATTGCTCCAACAGTGGACCTTTTTTCACCAAGCTGCTCGGCAATTTCCCCGTAGCCCTTTCCAGCCTTGTGGAGGTGGACAATTTAGTCTCTAGTGTCTTTGGACAGCTCTTTGGTCTTGACCATGTTAGTAGATGGATTCTTACTGATTGTATGGGGTGGACAGGTGTCTTTATGCAGCTAACTACCTCAAACAGGTGCATCTAATTTAGGATAATAAATGGAGTGGAGGTGGACATTTTGAAGGCAGACTAACAGGTCTTTGAGGGTCAGAAATCTAGCTGATAGACAGGTGTTCAAATACTTATTTGCAGCTGTATCATACAAATAAATAGTTAAAAAATCATACATTGTGATTTCTGGATTTATATTTTTAGATTATGTCTTTCACAGTGGACATGCACCTACGATGACAATTTCAGACCCCTCCATGATTTCTAAGTGGGAGATCTTGCAAAATAGCAGGGTGTTCAAATACTTATTTTCCTTACTGTATATATATATATATATATATATATATATATACACACACGTACATTTTATTTGGTAGTATGCAATTGGGCATCATGCAATACAGAAGTTATTGAGTACAGCATTAGTTAACGGGAAATGTGCAATTATTATCAGCATTAATTGCAATCTGAGGGGAGATGTGCTGTGGGTTCTCTTATGTTCTTCTGTGAATGTGAGGAAAGGTGGGGGGGCGGGTATTGTGTGTGGGTATTTGATGTTCATTGAAGCATTGGATGAGATAATGTCTGATTATTTCTGTGTAGGTTAACTGTATGCTTATTGTGTGTGTGTGCACGCGCTCGTGCGTGTGTACGCGCAATGTGTCACCATTTGTTTCTCTCGAATGCCCAAGACAAATGAAGGCTTAACTTATCTTATCTTATATCAATTCAAATTGCAAACTTGAAGTTTCATTTTAAATGTATAATTTTAAATGATACTTGCTGGAAACAACACTGTTAACAAAACATTTCGTAACATTCAGACTTCAATGTTGAAAACCATTTTACTTATTTGATATGCGGATTGGATTGAGGACTCATGAGATCTCGTAAATTCATGTAGAATAGAACCACAAAAACAACAACAGTTTGTTTCCCTCCAGAGGAGTAGAGGGGAAACAACTCTGTGCTGTGTTTTCAAGGTGTAGTGCAGGGAAATATGATCCACCGTGAGCAGGGTCTATTTTATTTTGAAATTTAACTGGATGTTTTTACATGTTTCTGTGCTCCACTTCCTGTCCCGTGTGCTGAATTGCTCTGGTTATCTGCTCTGGAGGGCTGCGGACCGCCGGAGTGGGACGGATCGGGACACAGCCATTCATACACACATTGACTTTAATGGAAACCTAATGACTCCGCCGCCGTTCCGGGGTGGATCCGCAGACGTTCTGCAACCGGTAGAAATTGGGGCTTGGGACTGTGTGAACATTATTAGGTTAGGTTAGATATATACAGAACATATTTTTCTTTTTGCTAAGGGCGGGCCCATAGTCACCAAAGTAAATACATAGCCATTGTTTCACAAGCCACATATCTCCAGAACATTCTGACACTAAAATGGCATTTTTCAGAGGGACACATCAGGAGAAAATGAATTTTCTTTGAGATTTGTTTTTGTCTCAGGACCAAACTTTCACAAGATCTGGCAACATAGAAAAGCTAACGTCAGCTATTGTTTGTGAACCCATTAACAAAACTAATCTAATCTATTTAACGGTAGCAAAAGAACATAAAATATTATTTAAGTATCATCCATCCACACTGTTCAAATGAGGCCACACCCCTTTAGGATACAGGAAGTGTGTACCATTTCTTACAATTTGCGCGTTATAGTATATATTTTGTATATATCTTTAGTATAGAGGATATGTGATACTGTACATGTAGATGTAAAAGGGCACGCCTGTCACATTTTCATGACAGTGTGTACTTCTAAGAACATGCAGTACGAGGCAATGTGTGTGAACAGCATATTGCACTTAGGATGCCTGAGCTCTGCTTTAGCGGGAGGGTGTGTGTCCGTGTGTGTGTTAAAGTAATGTGATCCTCGTGTCCTGTAATTTCTCAGTATGTTTTGTTGCGAGGTGTTGCTTGGTGTTTTATAGTACAGATTCTAAAATGATGGATTGCCCGAAAAAAAAACGCTATCACTATCTACCGTGCTGTTGTAATAATACTAAACTTAATCTCACACCAGTGCCCTTACATAAAAAGGTGTTATTACATTTGGAGTATTACTCCATTTCATACCTCCACGTTCTTCTACCTTCTTATCTCTCCACGTATACTCTACTTTTTCTCCGATCAGCTTCTTTTCATTCCATCTTTCTTTACTTTGCCCTCCCCCCCTCTCCCCACAAACCTGTGTGCAAAAGCAGATTACCGAGTTTTTTGAATTATTTCTAAAACACATTTCTTTGAGCAAACAGAGGGAATGTGTGTGTGTGTGTGTGTGTGTGTGTGTGTGTGTGTGTGTGTGTGTGTGTGTGTTTAGTGTCTCCAAAAAATATACACACATGTACATTTTGGGGCATACTGTAAATGCAAATAATTTTGTAAGAACGCACGCACGTCCCTCTCTTAGCTCAATGTCAATTAAAGCTGACACACACACACACACACACACACACACGCACGGACGGACGCACAAAAAGTGGAGGAAATGGGTATCACATTAGAAATCTATTTAACTTCACCACATGTCTTATGTGGGGTATGTGGGGTTGAAAGTACCCGTGTTTCTGCGCACGTGTATAATTGATTGATGTGTGCGTGTGCATGTGTGTGCGTGCGTGCTTGCTTGGGAGTACACTTTAATTCATATCAGTGCGCTCCCATGTGTGTGGAGAGCAGGAGTTACAGACGAGAAAGGGATGGATGGATGGAGGAGAGGAGATTTCATAATGATTCCCCAACAAACGCATGCACACAAACAAACAAACACACAGGTCCTATCAAACTAAGTGCAAAAATAAATACAACTCTGTTGTGGAATTATCCATGTCCTCCCCAGTCCTGAGCGGTCAATGTAGAGGGAAAGGGAGGATCATTGCAGGATGAAGAAAAGACAACGGCAGCAGGTTAGCCTGTAGGCAGAGAGGACAACTGACAGCACAAAAGGTAGTTCAGTCCAAGGCGGTGGTGCCTCCATGAACTGCTGTTACAAAGGAATGTAACCTATTTCCAAATGTCCAAGCTCTTCTCATGACATATAGCAACCAAACATAATGTCATATAATTTGTATGTATTCCACGTATTTATTGTTGTATGCATCACAGTGACTGATGCTATGTAATAGCACTGTGGTCCATGTGGGGAGGAGGTTGGAGTGGAAGGGTGGGTCATAAAACACATGGCTTTCAAGCACGGGGAGTGTGGTGGTGTGTGTGGTGGTGTGTGTGTTCAAGGAACCGGTGTCTCAAACCATGGTCCTTTTTTAACCATAACTAGTTGCTTTGGTGCCTAGACGTAACTGTCGTCGCTGCATGACACTTTTTAACAGCATAACTGTACCCGCTGCTGAATGTGCCGTCACCTCTCGGTGCCCTGTACCCGGCTCACAGTCACTTTTTATCGGCTAAACTCAACTGTAGCGGCTTCTGCAACGACTGGCAACTCACCGTCCTCTGTATCCCGGCTCCCAGTCACCTTTTGTCTAACTATAAAGACAAACATAACTGTCATGTGACTAGCAGTGGTGGAAGAAGTATTCAGATCCTATACTGAAGTCAAAGTACTTTATACCACACTGTAAAAATACTGTGTTACAAGAGAAAGTCCTGCATTAAAAATGTTACTTAAGTAAAAGTATGTATCATCAGGAAAATGTACTATAAGTATTACAAGTAAAAGTACTCACATTTCAGAAAATGGAAACAATCCAAACAGTTCTGTCAATCAACCATGAGTCGTGTTTAATCGGCTTCTCATTTCAGCTGGACATGTTGGACTGTAAATAGCTGGGTTCATTAATCAAAAACATCATATTTTTATAAACTAGGTTTTTTTGTGTGCAAAAAAAAAAAAATCTCAATTTGTAAAGTAACTTATAACCAAAGCTGTCAGAAGAATGTTTTGGAGTAAAAAGTGAGTATGGTAGTTGAGTCAGTGTACTTAGTTACATTTCACCAATAGTGACCGGTCATCACGTGACCCATAATTTGTAGGATATCATACGAGATATGTCATACTAACCTATTAATGAGAATGTGTTGAAATGTTATGATAACTCTACAAGCTACATTGTTTAACTCACCACACAGCGACATAGTCATGGCTTCATAGTGATGCCTTCCACTCCCTGAAGCAGCTGATGAATAAATTACAGGCTGTTTTCATAAATAAGCCAAATAAGATGCTAAGGGGAAACACTTGCAGTAAGGTCATGAAATGAGGACAGGCAGCTTTAATATTCTACAACAGAAACGGATCGTCACACAATATTTATGGATGTCTGTGGGGGAAACCCTCTTTTCTTCATTTTTTTTTTACCCTGCTGTGTCTTCCTAGTAAGTTCAGAGATCGGGTTGAGCCAACAACAGGTGTGCGCTCAGCTCAAATCTGGAATTTTCATTATTTCAAGCCTTCCACCTTTTCCCTGCATGCCGTTTCACAGTTTTGCGTCTTTTATATTCTGGCAGTAAACTTTGCTCAAGTAATTTCACTTCAAAGATACAGAGGCCGTGACCAATTTTCCTTGCTTGACTCAGATTCCCTTCTCGACGATAGTAATTACACACAGATTTAATTAATGTGGGAATAGGATGGGAGGAGCAGGGAGGTCTTTGAACTGTATGTTTGGAGGAGACGGAGAGTGAGATGGAGAGGAAGAAGAAAGGAGAGTTAGACAGTAGTGAGCGAAGGAAGATTGAGTTATTTTAGATCACAAATTTGTGCCAGAGCTTAGGCCAAAATTCTCTGGTGGATCCATTTGTTCTTCTGCTCCTTTATCCATCTCTCCCCTTCTGTCTAATCTTTTTCTCGTTGGAAGTTTAATGTGTCCCATTTGCCTCTCCATCACATGTGCCTTTGTCGGGCCTCTTTTTGCTTTTTCTCTGAGGCTCCTCTGGGATGGTACCCTCCCTCCCTGTTACCCTTTTCCTCTCACCCTCGTTTCCTTTCCTCCTGGGCTGCGGAAGAAAGAGGGGGGTTGGGAAGCAGACGGTATAAGACAACTCCTCAGCGCTGCGTCAGCACCGGCCGCCCCTTGGAGAATAATAAAACGTTGGGATAATTCAGCACTGACGGAGGGCTAATGCGAGATGGAGCTGGGGATGAGGGAGAGAGAAAGGGGATGGAAGGATGGGAGGTGGGTGCAGGTGGTCTGTCATTTGGGTGAGACCACATCATAAAATACTGACTGAAACACTACCAAGTACATCATTTGCATAAACTAAAAAAAGAGAAGCTATGGTAATTTCAGAGGCCCAAAGAAGGCTTCCAGGTGCGTAATGTTCCCTGTGGCAGCCATATTGAACGTCTGCATTTTCAAATTGAGTAAGCTGTTGCTCTCAGGAGCACCATAGAAGAATTAGTTATTAACAGAGAAAAGAACAAAAGCCTACTTTTTTGCAATTTATTAGCACCTTAATAATGCACTGACACAACATGACACAACACTTTTCTCTCCCCTACATAATACATTGGCCGTCTTATTATTAAAAAGCGTTGACATTGACATTGATAATCCTGGCCCTGGGATTTGTCAGGTCTGTCACAGGACGGACACAAATAGGCAACTTAGCTCACTAGATTCATTGTACAAAGTGCAATGTAATAAACAGTGTCCAAATTGTAACAACAAAGGCTCATCCAAAGAACAGGCAGAGTTCAAAGGGACTAAGCTGAGGTATCCAAAATCACTTTACAAGGGCAGAGTGAAAAGAAAAAAACAGGCCTTAAAGGTCTTAACTTACAAGACACATGAGGAAGGAATGCTAGAACACTGTCACTGGGGTATAACGATCTGGCAACAAAAGCTAGTGAGAGCGGGTGTGCATATGCTAAGGGAGGCGGGGAGACAATTAGACTAAACACTTTAGGGCGGGGCAGGTGATTACACAGGCGGGAAAGCATACAAAGACTAGGGGCACGTTCAATCTCACTCTTAGTCTTGTTTTGCTACGGTTTTCCTGGTTGAAAGACATGTTTCCTCAGAACAGCGTGCAACTGGCTTTGAGGTTTTCTCTGATTTGGTGGGTGTGTCTCTTGTTTAGTGGCTGTGTAACAGGTGATACCCAATCAGCAGCGGCGTGTCTGTAAACTCGTGGGAATAAAAAGGCACAACATGGTGTTCAACTCATCCGTTTCAGTTGAATTTAACTGTTTTGTCCGGTGTGAACATGGCCCAGAACGAGTGTCAATTTTAAAATAAAACAGGAAGAGGCAAAAAAAATAACTAAAGGAAACCTAAATATGACTTAAAAATGGGTGATAGACGTGAAAGTATTAAAGTCAAATTAGATGTTATTGCCACGCCCCAATTCATATATAAAGCTGCTCTGCAATACAAAACTTATTTATAACTGTTTACTGTTGTTTGTATTATTTCTATAAACCTTCATGTACTAAAATATCGATTCTATACCCACATGATGGGTACTTTACAATAGTGTTAGCAGTTCTGCAGCAGAAAATGTAGCCTGTACCTCTTTATGATTTCCTATTCAATTTCCATGCTTGATTAACAGCATTTAGACTGTCCTGTTGCCATATTAACAATATATTGTCTGACTATGCATGGCCTTGTAATATAGATAACGTATGAAAATAATATACAGTGGTGTGAAAAAGTGTTTGCCCCCTTCCTCATTTCCTGTTCCTTTGCATGTTTGTCACACTTAAGTGTTTCGGAACATCAAACCAATTTAAACAATAGTCAAGGACAACACAAGTAAACACAAAATGCAATTTGTAAATGAAGGTGTTTATTATTAAAGGTGAAAAAAAATCCGAACCATCATGGCCCTGTGTGAAAAAGTGATTGCCCCCCTTGTTAAAACGTACTATAACTGTGGTTGTCCACACCTGAGTTCAATTTCTCTAGCCACACCCAGGCCTGATTATTGCCACACCTGTTCACAATCAAGGCATCACTTAAATAGGAGCTGCTTGACACAGTAAGGTCCACCAGAAGATCCTTAAAAGCTACACATCATGCCGAGACCCAAAGAAATTCAGGAACAATTGAGAAAGAAAGTAATTGAGATCTATCAGTCTGGAAAGGGTTATAAAGCCATTTCCAAAGCTTTGGGAATCCAGCGAACCACAGTGAGAGCCATTATCCACAAATGGCGAAGACATGGAACAGTGGTGAACCTTCCCAGGAGTGGCCGGCCGCCCAAAATTACCCCAAGAGCGCAGCAACGACTCATCCAAGAGGTCACAAAAGACCCCACAACAACGTCCAAAGAACTGCAGGCCTCACTTGCCTCAGTTAAGGTCAGCGTTCATGCCTCCACCATCAGGAAAAGACTGGGCAAAAATGGCCTGCATGGCAGAGTTCCAAGGAGAAAACCACTGCTGAGCAAAAAGAACATCAAAGCTAGTCTCAATTTCTCCACAACACATCTTGATGATCCCCAAGACTTTTGGGACAACATTCTGTGGACCGATGAGACAAAAGTGGAACTCTTTGGAAGGTGTGTGTCCAAGTATATCTGGCGTAGAAGGAACACTGCATTTCATAAAAAGAACATTATACCAACAGTAAAATATGGTGGTGGTAGTGTAATGGTCTGGGGCTGTTTTGCTGCTTCAGGACCTGGAAGACTTGCCGTGATAAAAGGAACTATGAATTCTGCTGTCTACCAAGAGATCCTGAAGGAGAATGTCCGACCATCTGTTCGTGTACTCAAGCTGAAACGAACTTGGGTTCTGCAGCAGGACAATGATCCTAAACACACCAGCAAGTCCACCACCGAATGGCTGAAGAAAAACAAAATGAAGACTTTGGAGTGGCCTAGCCAAAGTCCTGACCTGAATCCTATTGAGATGTTGTGGTATGACCTTAAAAAGGCCGTTCATGCTCGAAAACCCTCTAATGTAACTGCATTAGGACAATTCTGCAAAGATGAGTGGGCCAAAATTCCTCCAGGATGCTGTAAAAGCCTCATTGCACATTATCGCAAACGCTTGGTTGCAGTTGTTGCTGCTAAGGGTGGCCCAACCAGTTATTAGGTTTAGGGGCAATCACTTTTTCACACAGGGCCATGATGGTTTGGATTTTTTTTCACCTTTAATAATAAACACCTTCATTTACAAATTGCATTTTGTGTTTACTTGTGTTGTCCTTGACTATTGTTTAAATTGGTTTGATGTTCCGAAACACTTAAGTGTGACAAACATGCAAAGAAACAGGAAATGAGGAAGGGGGCAAACACTTTTTCACACCACTGTATTCATGCTATTGTGTGTGGCAATTTAGTAAGAGCCATCTGTTAGCAGCATATTTGTTAGTCATGCCAGTGCAAGTATAGGAGAGAGACATACTGTATCTCAAGTGCATATGTCCTTTTAAGCACTGGAGGTGTGAGACACACACATACAGACAACTGGCAAGACTTGTCCTGGTCCTGATGTGATTAGCAACACTCATTGAAGGCATGGTTGGTTATTTTTTCCAATTTTTATATATATTGTTTGAGATGGTCTCCACACTCTGACATTAATAAATAACTTATGGGTTCTGAAAAAGTAGTGAAAAAGATCCGTCATCTGTAGCTGCTGTAATCCTGTAAAAATGCCCACCAATCACTGCCTTGCGGTCCGCTTGGAAAGAACCAATGAAATGCCTCCTTGCCACACTGCGCGTACTCTACCCCTCCCGTGCACGAGCCTGAGCTCAATGTGCAAGTCGACTGGAGGAGGAAACTGTTCAGTGAATGCGACATGAAGTAAAACTGCGGTTCTTTCTCCACTCTGCTCTAAAGCAACGAGGCAGCGGTCCTCGTGCACGTCTGTGTGGGTCGGCGCCCCGAGGGCGGGGGTTAGACGGAGCCCCCAGGAGATGCTACTTTCAAATCTTGCTAGCTTTTCATTTTTCAACAGGTGATGCTCTGACTTTATCTACTTTCTCTCTCTCTGTGTGCAGACACACACACGCACACGCACACACACACACACACACACACACACACACACACACACACACACACACACCGTATCTAATGCCAACAGCAAAGTCTGCAAAGTTGAAAGGAGGAGAGCAAAGGAGAGGAGAGGAGGTAGAGATGTTGATCAATAAAAGTAATTGTGTCCAATGACAGACATGACTGCCAGCATTATAATCAACAGTGACGTCATTGAGTGCACACACACACACACACACACACACACACACACACACACACACACAAAGAGAGAGAAAGGCAGGGACAACAGAGAAGAGAGGGACAATATAATGAAAGATGTGACAAAGATTAATTCTGCAAACACTCATTTGAACCACATCCAAACACCCCACACACACACACACACACACACACAGATGCAGCAGATCTTCCAATCACAGCAAACTTGATGACAGGCCCAAACTAATGGCAACCCCAACAGAAAAAAAGTGCTTATGTCAAGAACAGCAGGAGAAACACTCAGCGTGAGAAGAACGTATTCAGCCAAAGATTCTCTCTGTGTTTTCTTCTTCTCTCCTGAGTCTCGACATGAGAAAACTTGGGAGGCTTTTTCTGGCCAGGCCACAAAGTCAACAATATCGACTACGGTGTCAAAAATCAATGAGCGCAACAATCATTTTGGCATCCCTGCTCCTGGTTAGAGCCAAACATATGGGGCCTCAATTGTATAAGGCATTCATACCTCGCACAATGAAGGAGATTAGTTTAAGCTTAACACACAATAGATGAAAATGTGACCGACTGATATTTCACAGCACTAAATCAGAGCTGCAGCTCCGATGTGTCACAACATTGGCAGTGGCCCCTGCAGGTGTCCAGTAGGATTTAAAGCAGAGCCGACCTTCGATAGAACGTGGAGCTGTAGCCGTGATTCCTGTCCTAATGTTGTTTCATCTGAATCACCTGCCCCTATTCTCCATTCTGTCAGTGACCGGAATATTCAGTCTTAATACGTGAGGATGATGATGAATAAGGCCTCAAGATCACACTTTTGCCATCTAACTAAATGCTAGAAGTTTAGAATGTCATACTCAGATTCAGACATAAGCCAATCCCCAGTAGTCCGTTTTGAGAAATACAACACCAGCCTTTGCTGTACTAAAGCTCAGCAGACAGACCAGATCACGATAAAACTTGCAGTTCTAAAACTTGCAAATACAATAGTTAGAAATGAAGATGCTTGCAAATTGTTATTTGCCAAGAACTTAGTTCCATAGACTCTAATACGCTGCCAAAGAATCCCACATGAAACACACTGTGCACACATATGCTGTCATTTTGCTGGATGTGGCTTTTGAAGGTTTTGTGATTAACAATTTGTTTTAAAAAAAAATACAAAACATACAACATGAACACATCCCCCCTCTTTGTCATCACCACCCAACCAGACAAAAATGAAGAAAAGATGACAGTAACTACAATATTCAAGACCATTCAACAAAATAGTAACAAAATAGACCGTAAACCAAATAAACATGTATGATATATGTATAAATGACACCATAAGCCAATCATACACGTCTCTCCCCAGCACATAGCTTCTTAGGATCCCTACAGAAAGTACTTTCCCCATTTCCTAGTATAGACATCCAACCTAGCAAACCATTTATATGACATCTTTTCAAACACCGCCACCCTAGCCATCTCACAGGCCCACTCCTAGATTGACAAAACTCCATTAATTCTTCCATTGTAGTAAAATAATCCTTGCTGACTTTTTATATCATGTCAGGATGACGTGATTCTTATTATTCTATCAACTACAGAACAACAGAAAACACTGCACAACTACAGCAGCTCGGCACTGTAGTAGACGACATCAGGTGGCAACTTCGGGAGAATACATTGTGTCTGTAGAACAGTAGCTACACACGCAGTTACATGGTCAAAATAGTGTGTTAATGATGCATTTTACAATGGCTTTAATGTGCATCAGTCAAACAGAACAAAGCACAATCAGCCTAATGATGTGAGATTTCCAACCAGCCATTATAAGGACGTGTTGTTTTGCAGCTCAGCCAGAAATGGGCCATAATAAGGGAATAATTTGGGGAGACACCTGCAACGTGTGGTCGACATGAAAAACCAGAGCAGAGATAGATGCAGAGCTCTCTCCTGGTCGTCCTTCTCTTTCTTTCTCCTCCAAACTCTTAATACACGTGATTCAGTAATGGAGATTAATGCACACTGGCACGGGAACAACTTTACAACACACAGAGGCTGTGATGGTGCAGGCTTGTACTGTAGCTGCGAAAAGTAATGCACTGTAACTTGTATGTATTCCATGTATTTATTACTGTATGCACCATAGTGAATGCCGCTGTATAAGGCCACTGTGGTCCACGTGGGGAGGAGGTCGGGGTGGATGGGTGAGTCATAAAACGCAATATCTTTAAGTGCGGGAGCGCAGTTTGTGTCCCAGGGAAAAAAAAAAGACTTTCACCCAGGAAACGCGTTCGTGTCCCAGGAGTACTACTTCAGGGGGTCGGTGTTTTAATCCAAAACCTCAATCCTTTTTCTAATCATCAACTAGTCATTTTGGTGTCTAAACGTAACTGTCGTCGCCACATGACATCACCTTTTGTTGTCTAAACTCAACTGCATCGGCCCTTGAAAGGACCTTGCCTCGTGGTGCCCTGTGTCCGGCTCACAGTCACCTTTTGTTGGCTGAACTCAACTGTAACGGCCTCTACAACGGCTGACACCTTACGGTGCCCTTTACCTGGCTCCTTACTGTAATGGCCGCTAAACTTAACTGTTACGTGACCTGTGGTCATATAACCAGCCTGCGGTTGTAATTTTGTAGGATATCATACAAACTGTTAGTGCATAAGTTTCCATACTATATCATACAAACCCATTCATGAGAATGCATTGGCAGAGAAGGAGTAAATATTAAACAATCCTGGGCAGGAAGAAATGGGGATAGAGATGGAAGATAGATTGGATGTGCTGCACTGACTAGTCACCAGAAACTAACAGGGATTGGGTGTGCGCACACGCACACACACACACACACACACACACACAGATTGTGTGTGAACTCCATCAGGTAAGTGAGGCGTTAAGGAGGTTGCAACATTCAGCTTTCCTGCCTAAATGCTTCTAGGTCAAGGTTATAGATTTATGATAGCTCCACTGAACATTTATTTCCCTGAGTCTGAAGACGCGTTTAGGGCAAACACTAACACACACACACACACACACACACACACACACACACACACAGACCAACATGACGCTCTTCACTTATGCAGGATGTAACTAGGATGACAGGGTAAGCTTACAAAAGCCCACTACTGTTGCTGTTGTGTGTGTCAGGTGAACACATGTCCCCGTTCAGCCCCAGTTTCTCAGTGACAGACAGCCCTGGTGCTTTGCAGCAAGAGCCTGTCCTCGTTCACACCAACACACACGACTGTGTAGCCAGAAACTGTCCATGCTGCCTGAGGGCTGAGGTTACAGTGGCCTACTTACCAGGGAGATTTGGTCACATTATTACTGGCAAGAGACACCGATGTGGACACAGCTAACATTCAGGTAGGATGGGGACACATTAAAGCGATGGAGATACCAGTAAAAATACATTTTATGGAGGTCATTTTGATATTCTATGTAAATGTCTACAAGATGAGGGCGTGTTTTAATAAAAAAGCGAATGCTCATTTTTAGGTACATACTTTTATTTGGGGTTTCTACTTGAACATGTTTACATGTTTTAATGTTATAGAAATACACTATTTCTCATACAGCCAGGGAACGACTGTACCGGCACGTTTTACCTATTATTAAGGAAAAACTCTTTCACATACGTGAAAAATGTTCGGGAGACGTTGATGATTTACATAGAAGTATTTAATAAACACTCAATTAAGGAGCCAATTAAGCAGGCAGTACAGTTGATAAAGGTGTATTTAAACTAATGCTGGAGGCATTACATTTAGCTGAACCTTCAAGATGCTACAGCCTAGTTCAGCCTCTCTCTCTCTCTGGGAAGTATGTGGCTGGCCCTCAGACCTCCAAAAGGAGACAAGACATAGTTATACATGAACAGGTTAGGTTATTAGAGACTGCCAAATACTCATCTCCTGACCTGGGACCTATGAATGACTCAATGTTGTCTAATATAAATATATATATATATTCCTGCATTTATTTGTGGGTTAAGCGTGTTGATACTTTCACCGTATTTGTGTCGCACCCGCTTAATAATCAATATAATTTCACTTTTTTCAGTAGGGGATCTTTAAATACCACCAAAGGCCAATTGTTTAAAATTTGAATATGAAAACTATATTAAGAGTGTACAGCACAGCACATGCTTGCTGGGCTGGGAGGTTACGTAGGCAGGTAATTGCTCATAAATCAGATTCCAACCAAAGTTTAACCTGCAATAATTGTTTGTTTTTTTGGCCACTTACAAGCGTAAGGAAGTTGTGAACACAACATATCAACACCATAAAGGGGATTTGGCAATTGTTTTAGATATTAATTCAATTAAGTTACTAATTTCTACATCTATAAACTTACAGAGCAACATTGTCTTGTTTATTTGGAGTCGTGTTTAGACTAATATTCACTCTCTTTTAGCTCAGTTTTTGGTCTCAGCACACTACAGAGGGAAATATTTGGCTTTATAATGGCTAAATGCTCCATTAAGTTCACCAGTGAGTTTACCGACGGTCTGCTGTTTGGTGCTGAGCAGGTGGGGTTTTAGAGCTTTTTCGCTGAAAACAGCTGCAGCCAAAAACGACCCTATAACAGCAGTGTGAGAGAGCCAAAACATTGAATTTGTGGGGCAGACAGCTAAACAGTGAGCTGAAACTCACTATGAAGGGATCATCAGAGTTGATACAGTTCATCCTGAGGAAGATATGATTGTCTGCACCAAATGTTAATGCCAATTCATCAAATATTTGTTGGGATAGAGTATTTGTTTGTTTCTGAGTGGATAAAAAGTAGTCAGAACACCAACATATTCCTACCTATGTGCATCAGTAGTCTGAAACAAGAAAAATACAGCCAGTTTCAAGCTGAAACCTCGGCTGACATGAGGCTGTGTTCCAGTGAAATGGTACAGACTGTATTAAATCATCTTGCTCTTTCATGAGGTCACAGTGTGGCCAGTCACATCTGTAATTTACACAATCCAGCGAATTCCTCGCTTCATAATCTGCTTAATAGACATGAACAGATTGCTGCTGTCAGTCTGTGCATGTGGTTTGGGGGAATTAATAAAATAAAAAAAGATATGTGTGTTTGTACCAAAAACATCTGCGCCATCATCAAATAACTAATGACAGACAATGGCTAAATATTTTGAAATGTCAGGGTCCCCCTGGGGACACTTTCAGATATTACATTATGTTCTTGGCATATGCACAGTATCGGAGTTTGATTACCAGTTTATAATTTGTCAAGGAACCTTATTGGACACTTTAATTATTTCAATCTGGAGATTTCTTCAACGTTTTTCAAAGAACGTTCAGAAGGATACTTTGCCCCGCCTCCCTTTAAAATGACATCTTTTAAGAAAATGGTAAATTTTTCAAGATTCAATATAAAAAAGACAATTTCACATAATTTTAAACCATTATTATTACCATAGGTATCCAAAACGTTGGAAAACATTAAGAATATAATGAATAACACACAAAAAGCTTAAAGATGAAACTTGTTAAAGAAGTCAGCTGGGGAATAACTACAATCATTCCATCTGAGAAAAGACAACTCAGCTTGTTGGGGCCAAGTCCCAAGAAAGTTTTTTTGCGTAACTCATATCAAGTCATAGGTTATGTCAAGTTGAGTCCTAAGTTAAGGTAAGTGAAGTTCCAAATCAAGATAGTTTTTTTTTTTTTTTTACACCCAAGATAATGCCCTCTTACCTGGAGTATCCGGTCTTTCTGAAGAGAAGAGACAAGGTAGCCCATCTTGCTTTGGAGTCGTCCATTCATGATCCACAGTTTGCGCTGCTGATGCTAGCATACTTGATAGAATACAAAAAAGTATCAACATATCATGACATAGATGAATGTCTTTATGGTCTCACAACCTTTTTTACATTCAAGTGACCTCACTGCAGTACACATATTCTAATCGCCCAGTTTGTCCTGAAATAATAATGTTCATAGATTGACTGAACAACAGGGTTGATGTTTTACAAGCATTTATGGATAATAAAAGCAGACGGACCATGAGTTGTCAAAAATGCCTGAGGGTTCATTTAAAGACCTGGAAGAGCTCAGTAATAAAGAGTAACACAACAATATTTGAGTTGATATAAATGTAACCGTTTCTCATATCGATCACAGACCCCTGAATCAAAATCGTATCGTGACAGACTTTAATATATTAGTAAATATTGTATCGCTGTCCAAAGAATCAATATATTGTATAGTAATACAACCTGAGATTTACACTCATTGTCTCAAGTCCACATCTATAAGCCTTATAAAGCTTTAAAAACCTCATTATGCAATTTTTTCTGCCCCTGAGCTTTTCAAGGAGACACTGAGGAGAAGAGACAAGTCTGGTCCCTAAAATAACTAAGATCATCTTTAATTCTGCTCGACTGTCTTATAGTCTTGCCAACAAGAAAAGCAAGTCCTGAACAAACATTGGCCAAGTCAGTATTTTGATGTATACAATATATGTGTGTACTGTGGGCCTGGAGCATCCTCTCACTCTCCTAACACGGTGTGACAGAGCAGAACAGACTCAGGTGCTCAGTACAAACCCTGTCTTAGAGCACCCTCTCTTGGACTTGGCATGTGTTGCAGCTTAAATATTGTGTAAAACTACACACGATTTCCTTTCAATTATCCCTGTGCCTTTAAGACAGCAAGATTAATAAATATATTGCACATTTATTGAATGTATTTCCACACAATGTGATTTGAAATGTGGTGATTTATTTCATGCCAAAAGCCTAAAAATCGATCAATACAAACCCCCAGAAAATAAAAGTAATAAATACAGCAAATCAGTTCATGGTATCATACCACAGAGAAAAATAGAATTTGCACTTATTAAAAGAAGAAAAGAAAAAAAGTCAAGTAATAAATGAGATATGAAATTCAATTTCTTAAACTGTGGAGTGATTCAGTACAGATTGCTATCTCTGCACTTGAGTGCAGAGCTTGATTGCATTTCTAGAAACTGACACAATCGTAAAATACAGGATTTGATATTCATGTGTACAATAGGGCTGCACAACTAATCGCAATTTCATTGAAATTGCAATATGGACGTGCCATATTCAAATCGCAGGTGGGCGCAATATTTGTTAAAAGGCAAAATTTATGTCAAACCATTCTAAAATAAAGATTTGTGCAGAGACGTCCTGGCCTACAAATCATATATATATATTTTTTTCCAAATGAAAATGAGAATAATGATACAAAAGTAATCATTCCCTCAAATATTGTTAATCATATCGCAATATCAGTCAAAGTAATCACATTTGGATATTTTCCATATTTTGTGCAGCACTAGTGTACAATTTTGGGGAAAAACATTGATGGTTTCCAGTGTTGAATATAATCTTTAACTAGGCCCAGACACATTCAGAGGCAATGAGAAAGTACCTTTACATCAACAATGTTTCCCCAATAAATAAATGCTGCAACCATTTTCTTTATCACTATTCAAAACCATTTGGGTAATGACAACATTTGGGCCTGTCTTGAAAAAAGTGCTGAAAATACAAACTGACACCTGGCAGCTGGATACACACCCTGCTTAGACATTCTACATAACCCTTTGGTTCTCCAATTCATACACAGTCACACCAACTCACACTCAATATCAGTACAATATAAAAAAAAAAAAAGATAAATCATTCAGTAGTTAGCACATCAAAATGACAGAGCCAGACATTGAGAGCCAATGTTGTAATATTCATACATCGTTCTGAAGGAAAAACAATCCACCAGCGGCTTTAAAATCAACACAATTAACCACTGCTGTGATACTTACGTAAACTTTCATAACTGTAACCAATTGCGTATTCTGTAGCGTTTATACCCTGCTATGCACCAACACTGGAAGCAGCATTTTAGTAAATCTCATCAGATCAAAATTCACCCGTCAGATAAGTGTTGAGACAACTTTACGCCTCCAATTCATTAAGGTAAAACAAGCAAGACCCAGGAAACTAGGCCTAATGGAAGCGGATGGGAGAAAAGTGGATGCTTGTCTGGATATACTTGTTGTCTCCACCACACCATTTACTGGCTGCACAGCTCCTAATCCAATCAGTGTGAAGAGTGGAAGAACATAAGTTTGGACTAGTACCAAGTTTCAGGAGCTTTTTGTTGCCCGGACTTTCAGTACAAAAGATGGCTTCTGGGGACAGAATCTGGATGGAGGAGGGAGGAAGAGGGGATGAAAAGGGACATTAGAGTGAGAAAAAAAAGTAAAGAGTGAGAGAGACTGAAAGAGAGTGAGAGAAAGACAGAAAGTGGTAGAGGAAAAAAAAAAAGAAATAGGCTGAGATAGACGGGAAAAGGCAGCTGTCCAGTCCCCGCAAGGCCCATCTTCCCTCTTCAAAAGGACCAGAGGAGGGCCTCCCTCCCTCCCTCCCTCCCTCCATCCATCCCCCTGTGGATGTCTCCCGTCTGCTGTGAACTGATAGAACCCATAGACTAACACACACCCACTGAGGAAATAATACATTGGGTAGTATCTGGGCGACCTGCTGCGCGGTTCGTCTCTTGGTGAACACACACATGTACACACACAGAGCTTATTAAAGGGAGGGGACAAATATTAGTGGCACTCAAGGCAGAACCAGTTTCTCAAAAAATTAAAACGAGAGACACACAAAACGGTTTGTTCTTTCAGCCAAATGTTAACGGACACGCTTACGTAACGTGCAACAAGATGTGCGGGGACAGTTAAGTACCTTGCATACGGTTGATAAAAACAGCCAAAGTCCTGACTCTACAGCTATTCTGTACTATTATTTTTCTTCAATCCAGACCCCCTTTTTCATTTGATTAATACACTCCTGCTAATTTGATTCCCTGTATCTCTGTACATAGGGTTATATTTTCTAACTCTCTAGTAAAAGGCCTATCTTCACATTCCAAACACGAAAGACCAAAATGTCCGCTCAGGTAGGAAAACAAAAGTCGCAAACTTGAAGAAGCTTCAAGGAATTCTCAAATATTAGAACAATTCTTACATCTTTGTACAATTCATGAAAAAACATTGTATTACATCATCATTAACCAGTTTAATACGTTTAACGTAACCATCTTTTTCAGTTTTTTTGAGGACTGGTCACACCACAAGTAGCACAGTGAAATTAACCAGTATAAATACAGCGTTCAAGAAGCTTTGTGTGCTTACGGCTGAGAGTTGCACTTTATTTTCATTATTGGTTTATTGTTATTGTCTGTATTATCACAAAACTGTGAAAAATGACATTATGTCGCAGAGCCCATACTGAGGTCTTGAAATTCAGTGTTTCATCCAACCAAGAGTCTAAAACCCAAAATATATATTCAACTTACTATGTATGACATAGCAATTTTTTATTTATTTATATATATTTTTTTTAATCAATTTTGGTGCTTTAAGTGAGAGTTTGCGAACTTTTAGTGACAGAAGACAAACAATTACAGGTCCACAGGGCTTAAAACAGGTTTAATATCATGTGTGTCTGTCGGCCGTGCCATGCACCTGTAACCCAGTCAAGGAAAGGGTTAACAGAAATGTAGTGTTGGCCAATCGGAGGAGGTTATGCCAGACTCCCACCTTTGGCCGAGTCTCTCTAATCTATCAGAGGGAGAGTGGGGTTTAAAGTTTAACCTTGGTAGCCCCCAGAGAAGAAGCTGGTCATTTCATGGTGCAGATTAGAACCCAAATTGAAACATAAGCCCTTAAAATTGCTGAATGTTAGAACACTGACTCAAATTGGTCGGTGTTACTGTGACTTATAAAGGGTCAGGTTTAGTTCATAGTGTCAAAAAACATTAGCTTGTTCAGTAGCTAGCTTAGAGATTATTGGCTAAGGAACTTTAGCAGTGCACTTCTGCATGCACTATATGTGTATCACATTCTCATTAAGGTCTGATCCTAGAATCGCCCGTTTGACAACCATGTTGGCTGAGTCCTGCAGCGGCCTGGGTTGGAATCCGACCTGCCCGGCTGAGTGTCATCCCCCCATCTCTCTCCCCTTTTCACGTCTATCCACTGTCGCTATAATAAAGGGAAAAGCCACAAAAAAAGAATCTTAAAGAAAAGAGATTGAATTGATTGTTAAAATTTGCTAATTTGTTTTGTTTTCTATCAAATAACAAATTAGTAAAACAAAGCTAACAAAGCTAACAAAGCTTGCAAACACAGCTTTGCTAGCCAAACTGGATCGCGCCATCTACCTACAAATGATTAATATTGCACAAGTTATACCAGTGCTTCTGTGCCAGCTGATAGCAACATATCCACCTATAATAAGACAACAACAACCGCACATTTATTTATATTCGGCAAATAACGCTTCCATCAGCGTATATAATCGCATAAGCCGTTTACTGTGAAGAGAAAATCCGATGATCAGATCGAACATACAAACTTTTAATTTTAATGTTTCCATGAGGCATTTTTCATACGATATTACTCAATACGCTTAAAAACGCGTGGTTGGAAACATGGCTATGGACTCCTGTTTCCAAAGTGTCTGCGCAGCCTCTTTTAAGGGGCTAAATGTACTCCAACAGAGGAGGTTAAATATAATTGGATGATGCAACACAGCTAATAAGCTAATAGCTTCCTCCATGTTTGACTCTAATGTACTCCCTCTAAAGTCAGAATTTACTTTGCCTCGCAAGAAAATCCACTTAATCGCCACCCATTCCATTGGAATCAATTGATTTTGCTGCAAAAGTTTTGCCATTTTAAATTAATCATGTGAGCAGACTCTCAGAAGGAGGAAAGGTTATTCAACATTCGATATTTAGGATATGTAAGAGGAATGTTTCTCTTTACAAAACCGCTCAAACGCAGCTCTTTGGTACATTCCATCACCCAATGAAATGTAAGCGCCATTGAAATAGAGTTTAAGACCTTTACGAATCATACAGTGTACGTCAAAAAAGGATAAGCATTATGAATACCTGAGAAAGATTTTTTTGAAATCAAAAAGATGCCATAAATCGAGGCATGGAGATTAATGTATTTGACAGAGAAAAGACTCCTTGTTCAGACTCCGCAGTTCGCCTCCCAACATTACATTCAGTTACATCAGCCACACCTGGACCTTTCTTTTCTAAATCAGCCACGGCCCCGCTCTGATCTAAACTAAAAACGAGAGAAATGCAGCAATTAAGGAGATTTTCTCCCTCCGTCTTTAGAAGTGTAAGTAATATGTGAAAACCCTTAGAGACACACAGACACACAGACACACACACACACACACGCACACACACGCACACGCTCCATTGGACTTATTTTACACCACTAAAGCCGGCCCTTGTCTTGGTAGCACCAGCTGATAAGTCTTGTTAAGGCCAGCTCGTTAGGAGAGGGCCGTCTCCGCGGCAACTGCTCGGTGATGTCTGTTGAGCGACGTCTGCGTCATTTGTCAGTAGCAGGACAAGTGTGTTTTTTGGTTTGAAGAGTCAGTCAAGCAGCAAGGCGTTGTGTTGCATTGTTCAGCGTTGGGATGGGGAACAGGTAGAGTGGGTTCAGCTCCAGGCCTGCAGGATTTTGAAGAAAAACACCTGTCGTCTCTGTCTTCTCTGCAGCACGTCTGCGTCAGTAGAACTTGTCATCGATGCGGAAGTGTGGCCTGGTGACATCATCCGGGTTGAGGAAGACCGATATGGATTTCCCAGGGTTCTCCGTGACCAGCTGCTGCAACCGCTGCGCCAGCTTGTCCTCCGAGGGGGAGATGATGCCGTTGGCCGGGTGGTGCCCGGGGGAGCCGTGGCCGTTGGTGCTGGCTGTTAGCTCCTTCTTCAGCTGGCCCGCCTGCTGGGCTTGGTCCAGGGCCGCCCGCAGGTGCTCGCTGGGATCCGAGCGCACGTGGGCCAGTTTCCTGGCGACGAGCAGAGTCTGGCTGTCTGTGAGGTGTTCCAGCATGTTGCACTGGGGCAGGAAGTAGTTGGGGCAGTTTTTACCCAGGATGCAATGAGCCAGGTCATCCAGGAGGCCCAGGAGGAGGCGGCCAGGGGTGTCGGCCTCGGTGCAGGACAGATAGGCAGCAGGAAGTCGGTCACAGGCCCAGAAGAGAAGGGTCCGCAGATGATAGAGGCTGAGGCCCGCACGTGGGCGAGCCAGGATACGAGACAACACGGCTTTGGCTGCTTGGAACGCCTGGGCCATGGGGTAAGGGATGCACTTCTTCAGCTGAACCTGGTTATAAGAGAAATAGAGGACTGAATAAAAAAACTGATGAAAATGTTGCTTTAAACCCAATACAAGCTGGCATCAACATGACACCAAAATTTATGCACTCACCTCGCTGCGTGAGAATGCCAGCCTCCACTCCCTGTCGGGCCGACCGCCCAGCGGAGAGCAGCAGGGCAGCAGATAGAAGCCAGATATGGCCTCCTCCTCTGTGATTTTACCATCCCAGAAGTGGTTGGCGGTGAGCCAGCCTTGAGCCACTGCAGGCCAGCCACG
This sequence comes from Percina caprodes, assembly GCA_013375575.1. Classification (NCBI taxonomy): domain Eukaryota; kingdom Metazoa; phylum Chordata; class Actinopteri; order Perciformes; family Percidae; genus Percina; species Percina caprodes. The sequence continues at coordinate 4,319,744 of JABXJD010000011.1, read as the reverse complement.
AAATGACACCACAGGCAGCAGGTCGTACAGCACCCGGCTAGAGCCGGCCTGCAGGAGGGAGGGGGGACAGAACTCGATTTGTTTACAAGAAAACATTTAGGCAGCCTGACATTCATTTTACCATTCAGACAGAATGAGTCAACTGTATTATTTTACTTCATGTTCCACGAGCCTGGTCTGAACTTTGAAAAATAACTGTACCCTGACACCTGCAACAAATTACAGCACTTTCTTAACCCTCATGTTGTCCTCGGGTCAAATTTGACCCATTTTCAGGTTTTTCATCACATAAAATGGGCGTTTGATATAAGCTGAAAATGTCATCATTAGAAATATCAAACAACTTTGGAAAAAAACAGAAAAAAAGGAGCCACTACGTTGAAAAAGTGACAAAAATGTCAGAAAATGCGATAACTTTTTTTCATGGTTGATGGGAAGACAACACAAGGGTTAAAGTGTTGTAACTACTCAACTTAATTGTGTCGACAATTTAGAAATCTGGTTTTAAACCTGCACTTGTAACTGCTTAACATAATTGTGTTTTCTTTTGCATCCCTATTATTTTAATAGTTAATTATTTAATTATTATTATTAGTTAATTATTTTTCCAATTATGAATGTTTTATTGTCTTTCTACATTTCTTATGATCCTACTTTTTGGGTTGGTGTTCTGTACTTTTTTTAAAGATGATCTTTTTGGGGCTTTTCCGTTTATTATTATGGATAAACAGGAGATGGGGAAAGACACAGCATAGGGCCGCAGGTCGGATTCAAACCCGGGCCGCTGCAGGTCTCAGCCAACACGGGGTGAACACTCTTACTGGGTGAGCTGACCCCTGCATTTGTCTTTGTAATCTGACTCGATGCCACTGAAAATGAGGGTGGCCCCTCAATGATCTCTCGAGGACAAATAAAGTTTGAATGACTTATCAACAACGTGTACCTGGAGGATGATAGTGGTGAGGGGACCATTCCTCTCCAGTCGGTCCGGGCTGGGAATCCCTCTCTGGGGGCTACGTCTCAGCTCCTCCACAGCCTCGCTCACCACCCCCCAGAACCAGTCTGTCACCAGTGAGGGAGAGAAGTAGCATCCGTCCAGAGACTGAGGGGAGTCCAGGGAGGGGATTGAGCCTTTACCTGAGCGAGGGACGAGAGGGGGATGAATGCTGGGTCTTTCCATATCTAACAGCACACCACATTTACCAACACAAGAACCGCTTCTCAAAGAACTACTTTACCTTCTGTTTTTGTTCATGTCATACAAAACACATCAGGGCTGATACTATCGATTCTTTCCTTGATTAAGCGATTAGTTGTTTGGTCTGTAAAATATCCATCAGTGTTTTCCAAAGCCCAACAAGATGTCCTCAAATGTCTTGTTTTGTCCACAAAAAAGATATTCAGTTTACTGTGATAGAGGAGTGAAGAAACTAGAACATATTCATATTTAAAAAGCTGGAGTCAGAGAATTATTACCCCCTCTTTTCACGGATTAATTGTTTATCAAAAATAGTTGTCCACTGATTTAATAGTTGACTATTAAACTTGATTTTTGCAGTTCTACAAATACATATTGGACTGTTAGCTGGACAAAACAGGCAAACTCAATGTTGTTGCAGCCCTAAAGAAGACCTTAGGATATCTGTAGTATGCAGTTTACTGTCTAAAGCAAAGAAATGACTGCAAAGAATTCAAATCTTTTTTTAACTCCTGGCATATTTGCCACCTTTGTAATCTTCCAGCGGGATTCTGCTGTAAAACACGTGCATGCTGTTGACTACTCCTGACTAAATCACTCCATCCTGCCACCGTTAATGCAGCAACATAAGATCCTGTGGGAAATGCTAGGAAACTAGCAGAAAATGTGGCAAATGTATTTCCCCAAAGTGCTGAAAATTAAAGGCATTCATATCAATAAATGTCATTACTTTTTCTCATCTTAGAAGTCTCGTGCTCGCGGGCGTGTGGCAGATTGATGCCGCAGCGTAATCTGGGAGCTGCCGCGTGTGTGTGAACTTTCGATTGTGAAGTTCTACTCATAAATGTTTCAGCGTGTATTTCCTGGGGAGCCATTTCTCGTCTCACCTATCCGAGGAGTTATAAGAAACAGATCCTTGGCTGCAGCTTCGCCGGGTAAAATTGCATCAAAACATCATGCATCAAATTATCTTGGTGAAACACAAACTAAATTCAATCAGCTCCCACTCCTTCCACTCTCCACTGCTGTCTATCCACTTGTCCCTCTCTTACCTTATCTTTTTTTTTCCCACTATTTTTTATTTTTACACTTGTTTACCCATTCTCTCTTCCATACTATCTGTGCTTCCCTTTTTCTGTTCTGCTTCTTTCTTCATCCATTTTTTCCTTCCTTTTTTGGATAGGACAGGAAAGTGGGAGACAGAGGGGCATAACATGCAGCAAAGGGCCGTGGGTCACTGCAGTTAGGACTGAGCCTTGGTATATGTGGTGCACGCTCAACTAGGTGACCTACCAGGGTGCCCCATCCATTCACCTTTTGTTCCCCCTTTTTTCCCCCTCTTCCACATTTCCAGTTTCCCGTCGTCGTTTTTCATCCTTTGCTCTAGTAGAAGTTATCATACTTATTCTACTTACTCATTTCTTGCTCCTCTTCCTCGTCTTCCTCAGGGGGAAACCCGTTCTCCTCCTGGCAGCAGATGCTCCAGCGGGACATGACGTTGGAGTCACAGAGGCGAAGGCTGAGCCACGAGTGGCAGGGCGGTGAGTGCCTCATGTCCAGGGTGACTGGCTGGTTGCGGTCATGGAGTTTGAGGGCGGGTACCAGCAGGGTGAAGTCCAGGTCAAAGTCGGCCCCTTTTGCGTAGTCACCCAAGTCCTCGGGGCTGAGGTCCAACACTCCCTCCCGGGCCCCACCAGATAGCAGCAGGTACTCATTGGCCACCGGGAGGCGCTGGTCTACCTTTTGGACTAAGCCTGGATAGGATGGTTTAGAGGGGGGTTAAAAGACAAACCAAAAAAATGAATCACAACAAAAACTAAGCACTTTAGCTTCAATACTTATATGACCTCATTTTTTTAGAATATTACATTTAAGATTGCAATACTTTTAAAGTACCCTGGTTACCAACAGCTGCAATGAGCATAAATGTTCTCTCTCACTGACGGACGGACGGACGGGCGCGCGCACACACACACACACACTTTCATATTCAGATGCACGGACAATCTCGGAGAATGTGAACGCCCTCGGACAGAAAACCGCAGCACGTGAGTGAACCTGGAACATGTCCAGCTCAGTTTGTCTTGAGAGGTACTGCATATATTTATGAGTCTGAGCTGCAGTAATATAGACACAAGGAGTGTGAAACAGCCCCCCCCCTCCCCCACACCCAGTGACCGCGGGGCTCTGCACTAATGATCATTTCAGTGGCTCGCAAAGGCTTCTACACCACGATTTCTCCTGTTAAAGATCGGCAGGAAACAAAGGGGAAATCACTTTAAGGATAGTAAGAGGTTATGAAAACCCAATCTTTGTTTTATTTCTTAAAATCTAGCCCTCTGGCCCTGTCACCGGCCTAGCCCACAGGTGGCAATTAACGGATGTTAGCAGAACATGGTAATATCACTAAAAAAGTTTGATGGGGCAAGAAGAATACTAACAATGATCATCTTAATACACTGCTAAAAAAAGTGTTCCGAACTCTCTTCTGTGAAAAGTTTATATGAGAGAAATTCAAGCCTCCAAATCCCTTTATGGCTACTTAACTGTGCTGTAAACCTCTCAGGCTCTGGGCCCATGGGAGCTGCAGCACTGGAGGCAAGTCAATTATGTTTTTCAGGCTTAAAAGAGCAACTGAGAAAGGCTTGATCTTGTGAACCAAACCTGTGCTGGTCAAGCACTAACTGCCAGCTACTAATAGGTCAAAGGTAACGCATGGACACTCAAAAACCTGTCACATGGGAGAGATTGGGAGGGCAGTTAAGTGGCTGCAGGCAGCTGAAACAGGGGCATCAGACCAAGCCAGCAGGCCATGTCTCAGGGGCAAAAACCTCCACATGATTCCTCTCATCCAATTACATGGGCACACAACTTCAGTGGCATGTTATCATGTAGTGGCATGTGTGTGTATCTGAGCGTGTGTTAAGAACTTGCCAGCTATATGGAAAAATCCACAGATACTCACCAAGTGGCAGCAAATTTCCAGTTTGGGAAATTTAGTGATAAAACTATTGAAATTAAGACGGCTAATTTCATGCTGTTTACTATATCCGGATGTGTAGTACTTAAAGAATCCATGTTAATAAATGACCACTAACCAATCATGGTCTGACTGAGGAACATATCCCTTTGTGAGAGTAGCATGCCACCCCACAGAATCCCACACAACAACAAATTGCTGCTTTGTAACAAAAAGGTAGAGCAGTGTGATGGAATATAAAAATAACAGGTGTGAAGACACCCAGAGACCGAAAATGAACGAGCAACTTTAAGTGGAAGTCAAAATCAATTGTGCTTACTAGGATCTCTCTAGTGCTTTGCTTAAATAGTATGCGACAGCGAATCTTTGGATTTTTTGTTATTCCTCAGTAGAATCCGCTCATCTGCTGCTACGAGCTTCATTCATCTCCTGACTAGACTACCGCGGTCTCTCACGCTGCACTTTATGCAGAGCGCTAGAGTTCTCCTCAGGATCCTCAGCCTCTCATCTCTCCCATGACATCTGCAAGAGTTTCATCATCCAATATGCAACAGATGTTTCACTTCATGAAAGAGTTACTAGTTTTAAGTGGATACCTCAGGAACTATCAGACTTAATATGTAGACAATGAATAGGAACCGGGATCATGCATTCACTATCAATGAACCTTAATATATTCTTAGGGTAGGTGCAGTTTTAACTCAGAAAGTTAGGCCACGTGTCAAATTAAGTTGTTAATTTCATTATAATGTGTTATTTCGCTAATTTGTATTTATGTGTTTCGTTTTGGCTGGTTGAAGAGCCCCAATCCCACCATTACAGGGTCTTCCCCTGGGGTCTTTTAATACAAAAGGTGGCAAAGCTGAAAAACCTGGGTTAATGTGGGTAATGTGCATTCGCTTGGGAGTGCATTAAAGCAGTTACTGATAAAAGGCACAATAGTTTTGGCGTAAACAAAAAAAGAAAAAAAAAATCAAAATTTTCAACAAAGATGGCGGGAAAAAAGACAAAGGCTCGCCCGCCTTTGAGTTACATAAGCAGGGAAACCCCTGGCATAACATTGGGACTAGCCTACATATAGCCTACCTCAATAAGTGTTGGTCAGAGTTTCTTTCAGCTTTGTTTTAACTAGATTGAAAAGTCAAAAAGAGAAAACACTCCACTACTATCTGATAATGATTGGTGAGGAACTGCACTCCCCGCTGCCCCGACTTGTTTAAGAGGTCTGAATGCTATGGTCTCATTCAGTGTGAGTGTCTTAAGCAGAACTAAAGGTTGTTACTAGGGTTGGGTATCGAGACCCGGTGCTAATACGATACCGATGCCTACAGGACCGAGGGATACAACAAATAAATACTTTCTATAGTTGCAAAAAGTGCATAATACTTAACTCATCTGTCTTCAAACTAAGATGAGTGCTTGTGCACGCAACGTGCAAAACAAATTATGACCGATTATCAGAGCTTGAAATCAGTTTGGCTGGAAATGTGGAGAAACGAGGAGTGGGGTGAAAGACTGGCTGGGCAGATCAAAGAGAAGAAGAGACAGGAAAAGACAGTGTCAGAGGGAGGAAGGGATCAGACGACAGCCAAAGGGCAACAAGTTTGAAGCTGCAACTCCTCTCATTTGTTTGGTTTTATCTGCTACTGATGAATTGGGTCAAATAGGCGAGGAAAAGATTGATTGGGGGAAAAAAAAGGGACTAAAGAATATCTTATCTCTCCAGCAGGGGCTTCAGTTAGTGAGAGGAAAAACTGTATCAATTAGCGAGGCGTCTTCAATCTCTAAAACTGGCGGCAAGAACTTTGAGGTTGTTCCAAGGAACCTAATCTATTTTTTAAATCCAAACTCTCAAATCTTACAGTCTCCCTCTGCTTTAATGGGCATCAGCCAACGAGCATGCACGCATGCACACGCGCGCTTGGATGCACACATGAACACACGCCTACGTATGTGCCACACAATCTGAGAATAGAGCAGGAATGGAGAAAGTCTAGGCTGGTTTCACAGCCACGGATTAAATCCTAATCCTATTAAAAATGTCTTTGAATATAGATTTCCATTACAGGAAAGTCTTTACATAAGAGCTATATTTTGGACCAAATCCAACTCCATATCTGTGAAAGGACTATTTGATGGCTATTGGCTGCACCTGCATGGCATGTAGAGCTTCAAAAATCCATCAATTTGTTGTCAACCGTTGAATTAATCGCCAACTATTTTGATAATAGATTAATCGGTTTGAGTTATAAAAATTCTGATTTCTCCCTTAAAGTGAAAATTTTCTGGTTTCTGAAAAAAAACACACAGATTGACATTTTCTGACGATATCTAAACGATATTTAATTGATTCATGGAAAAAATAAACAGATTAACTGGCAATGAAAAACAATTGTTGCAGCCCTAATGGCATGCTTTCGCATACTATTGTTAGCAGCAATAAACTTAATGCATCGTCATAATAACTCCAAAAAGGTTTTAATATCCTGGAACATCTAGCTACATTAAAATCATCACCCAAACGTCCAAGGTTAAAAATCATGTGTGTGCCGCCATCAAGGAGCAATCACGCTATTGCAGGAGTCTTTGAAATGACCTGCTCCAGGAGATGAGGCTGGGGAAAATAAAAAAATAACCTATATCTGATTTTGACATCAATAAATCATCAACTGTAATCCTGGGAGATAACTATGATTACCATAAACAAACACCACAGAGATGTGCAGCTGCTGCCAACCTCTGCACCGCATTTTACTTCAAGAAATTATAGGTTTGCTTAAAGCGACACTTTGAACTTTCATGTTCAAAGTGTCGCAGAATCGTAATGCAGAATTCTACTTACCGATTTACAGATTTCATAAGTCAAACTACTTATATGCATATTTAGTGTGGACAAGGGATGCACAAAACTATTTTGAAGACTTAAAGCAAAAATAAAGGGAGGACACTTCAATATATCCAGCAGGGTAGACCAACCCGTAAGTGATTTCCCCTGTCTCAAAATATAAAACAAATATGTCATGAAAATGTCTTTAAAAAAAATGTACTGTCTATAATGTGTGCACACTGAAGGACAGCATGGCCTAACATCAAACAGCCCATGTGACTAGAGGTTCCATGGGTGGTTTACAAGCATGGTATAAGAATTGTATAGCTACACTTGTAATTGTGCAGACATTGTGCCACACACCTATACCATAGAATACGCATAACCTATACTTTACCCTCACGGGGGCACTGAGACATGCATGGCATTCGTGGCCAGGATAGCTCAGATGGTAGAGCGGGCGCACATATATAGAGGTTTACTCCTCAATGTAGAGGCCGCGGGGTCGACTCCGACATTTGCTGCATGTCATTCCCCCTCTCTCTCTCCCCTTTCATGGTTTCATCTGTCCAGTGAAAATAAAGGCCTAAAAATGCCCCAAAAAATATATTTAAAAAACATAAAAAAAGAAATAAAAAAAAGACATGGCCGTTTTCAAAATGAAGTCACAAAGTCACACTGCTGAGAAATCCCCCCCGAAGCATAGCAGCGGCAAAGACGTCCTTTCTTATCACAGCCAGCGCACAGCAAAGTTAGAGTATTCTGCCACACACCTCTGGTTTGATCGACCACAAAAATAGCTCTGTAAATCTCTCCGGAAAATGGGATTTCTCTAAATAAGCCGATGACTGTTTTCTATATGCTGTTGCTGGAAAAGGCTGCTGAAAGTGAGAGAGAAAAGGTCTGAAACTGTGCTGCGCCAACAACTGAAAAGGCCAGTAATCACATTCTTTTGCATTTATTTTGATTAGATATATCGGCAGACCAATATTATTGGCCAACCAATATTATTGGCCGAGGCATTTCCAATCTGTTGCAACACTGATTTTTCTTTTTATTAATGTGTTTTTGTTCAAAAGGACTTTAAGTTTCATATCCTAAGTTTGTATTTTTATACATTTTATTCATCAGAACTTTGATATTTTGGTGATACTCTGTTCTGTAGTGACAATAAACAGATGATCATATTATTTTAGTGAGAACTCATAAATAACTACAAATAACTAATGTTAGGGAAATCTGACCAAATATTCGTATTAATAGGTCGGGCTCTAATATTTATAAATGTTAATTTATCTGCAGACAGTTGACTACACACCCTAGAGTATACAAAAGAAATCCTATAAATACTACCTGAGGGGGAGTCTGGTTGTACGGCAAAAATAATAGAAATTCACCAGAATGCATGTTTAATGCTAAGGATTTCGGGTGGGGTGGACCTTTGGCCTTTGGGTTGCCAGAACAGTTATGATTGGGCCAAATTCTGGTGCCATCTAACTTGCCGATTACACACGTGAAGCATGTTTTGTTGACTTGTGGATAGGCCTACTGATTCAGGGATTTTAAAAGTAGCCTCAATTACGCCTGCATGAAGTTGGAAACGATTAGCTGTTATAATATCATAATATATCAATGCACTTTTAAAAAAGGTTGTGGAAATAAAAATACAATATTAACAAATATTTAAGTTTTATCAGTTATTGAAACTCATCATTGGCTGGAACACACTAAAGAGGGCATTTACTGCAGAGGCGTGTGTGGGTTAAGGCAAGCGGACGGGATTTTGGGGAAGGGGGAGCTCGGCTGTCCTTATATTCACCCAATTTGAAAACCCCTGATCTATACCATTCTCATGTCTCTATGCGAAATATAAAAGCTACAACATGCAGTCGGTTAGCTTAGCCTAAAGACTGGAAACCAGGGGACCGTTATTCTGGCACTGAATAAAGGCACAAACTAAATCTTACTACCAGCATCTCTAAAGTTCACTAATTACATGCTGCATATTGTTTTTACCTTGCATGTTGGTGTGTGTGTGTCATGACAAGATGTGAACCTGGAGAGAACTACTGTAGCAGGAACTGCCACAGAAGCAGATTTGAGTACTTTGTTAGGTGTTTATATTTCTGTCTAAAGAATCGAATAGACTTTGTCAACTTTATGCACATCGAAATTTTCCGTGCCGTACCTGGACACAAAAGTAAGAAATACACAATAAATACTCTACCATACACTAATAGACTCATGCATATCATCCCAGTCAATAAATCCGTCTGTTGACAGATGTTGGCGCCGTGAACGCGTCACAACTGTGCAAGATGACATCACTAAACTTTCCAGGTGTGTAGTGGCGATCGAAATGAAGGTGGAGTTTGAAAATGGGTGTGGTCCGACCAAGGGTGCCAGAAGTAGGGTGTTAGAAAGTAGGAAAGGGCCCCACTCACCTGGCCAGATTTGCCATTGTTTTTGTTTTCCCCTGATTTCAGTCTTTATTGTAACGTAAGCTAACCATCTTCTGACTGTTGCTTTATATTTAACGAGATGTGAAAGTTGTTTTCTATCTTCTCATCCAACACACGGAAATAAAGCAAATAAGAGTCCTAAAATATTAAGCAATTCCTTTCAAAAACCTATATTTTCCCTTTAAAAGGATAGTCTTGCTAAATGTTGTTTCTGCAAGTACTTGATTCAGGGCACCTTGGTGTAGAAGTTTCTGAAATGGGGGACGTTGTCTGAGTCAAAATGATCCACAGTTGCATCCCTACCTCTGTGTGACCTTTCTGTTATTTCACACAATAAAACTCAGATTCAGCAGCAGAGCATGCCATAACAATAATCTTAAAAGCAGCATCATTCCAAAAGGAGCAATTCAATCTGTTACAAATGACTCCTAACTAATATAGTCTCAACCGGATGTTATCAATGCTGTTCAACAGGCACTTCTTGCAGCCTCACCTCACACACCAATAGCAGGATTAATCCCAGGCAACCCAGCCATTCCGCCCGCTCGTGGTTTATGAATTCCTATCAAGGCAGGAGATTAGCTCAAAAATAGACCTTTAAGGTGTGTGTGTGTGTGTGTGTGTGTGTGTGTGTGTGTGTGTGTGTGTGTGTGTGTGTGTTTAATACAACAAACAGGGCTCAGAGGGATGACAGAAATAGTGTGTCTAAACCACCTGCAGAGAGAGAGGATGCAGGAAACTGTCAGGGTCTCAACACTCTTCACAGCAGCTTTGATGCCAGCTATACTGCGATACCTTGTTACCATAAAAGACAGGCCATTACCACTGAAAGAAAAAAGTGTCACTGCCAGTTGATTTTTACATTTGAGGGCAGCGGTGTAGCCTAGTCGCTTAAGAAGCCGTGCACAACTGGTCCTGACCTCTCATATTCCTATTAAGGAAGGGAAAGAGAGGTGATCAATTCAGTCGCACATTAAAGGCCCCATATCATGCTAATTTTCAGGTTAATTCACGTTTCTAAGATTTAATGAAAAAAAAAATTCTCATACTGTGAATATACCGGAAAATATGTCGGAAAACCTGTTTAAGCGCATGTCTCTTTAAGCCTCCTGAAAAAACCCAGACTGCTCAGATGGGTCAGTGTTTCAGGTCATTCTTATCTGTGTTTGTGGCACCGTCATTGCAGCCAGGGAATGACTGTAGCAGCACATTTTAACTATATATAGCATAGTTGTGACATCACAATCATACAGTCCTGACGGCTCGTTTAAAGGCACAGTTTTTAACAATGGGCTGTGTGCATTTCTCTGTGGATTTTGATACTTTCACAGTATTTATAAAAGGACCTGTATTTTAATAAAAAACGTCATTTTTTCCATTACGAGACCTTTAAATGATTAACCTTATATTTTGGCTAGTACCCGATATACACATTCAAAAGCAACCCTAATTGTGCTAAAAAGGAAAGGAGAAACTACTACTCCCAACCTTTGGAAATGTTGCTATTTGAAAGAAAGATGGAAATATCTGTCAGTTTGTGCTTTCCAAAATCTCTAGATCCATTATGAGAAACATTTTTTTTTTAAGGATTACTGAAAAGTCTATTTAAATTGTTTTCCCCAGCACCTCTGAGAGCTACCCCTTGCAAATAAGATACTGTAATCAGTTGACAGCTACAGAGTGAGTGATTCCTCCCTCTTCGCCTCAGGAATAATTTAAGTGTGATTATGAAAGAAAAAAAAAAAAAAAAAATCACAATGTCTGCCTTGGTTATTAAAATGAGCAGCACTGTAGATAATGTCATGCAATGTCAAAACACTGCTTACTTATTTACATTTCGGTATGTCACATTTAATTAGATTCCATGAAAGACACTTCATGGATGATGTGATGCGTGTTTGTGGCCATGTTCAGCCACGGGACACTCCACTTTGTTCACATGACAGTCAGTTGTTGGCTGATTTGTTACAGAGTCTTAATGCAACAGAGGTTGTGAGCTGAGGTTAATTAACATCATCTAAACTATGTTTCATATTCATTTTCACTGATGTGCCAGGTGTCCAACGATTAAGATTTAATGCTGCCAAATGCCAAAAAAGGTGAGTCAGTGAGGAACAATGACTGTCATTTATGGCAGGCCAGACACATTTCATCTGTGCTGTTTGGCACTGCTGTCTTCGCTGATTAAAACTGAACAGAAACAAAGCCTAAAAATTAAATCCAAATATTTCAGCGGTATACTGTTGCAGTGCCATGGATCTGGCCTGGCTGCCAGATGAAGACAGGCTCACATTTCCAAAATGGCATTAACCGACAATTAGTCAGCCAGAAGAGCCATGTGGGCCCCAGATCCAAAGCTATAAACTACAGCTGAACTCTGAGAATCAGAGCAGGGCCCTGCAATGAGGAAGTCACAGCAGTGGAAACAGCAACAGCACAAAGAAGTCCACCAGGGTTAATGGCCAGGTGTGAGAGACTGGCCAGCTAACGTGTCCATCCAGAAGCTAGCCTGGCTAACTGAGCTACTTTCCTAAATTCACTCACACACAGCCTTTTTCATTGTCAGATGACATGTAATTAATTTTTCATCACAAGGTAAACTTTTGACTCGTGTCTTTTAACTCCCTGACTTGGAAGAAGCCAACTCAGGTGCTGATCACCCTTTCTCTGTCTAACCGTCTACACTTATCACTGTTCAACCCCAAATGTGCATCAAGCTAAGTGGCGTAAGTGTGAAGAAAAGTGGAGAACAAAGAGGCTGATGTAAGGAGCCCAACAGGAAGGCAAGACGCTTAGGTCACTGGAGGATAAAGTGAAGATCTGATGCACTCCATAAAGAGCAAAACCTCATTTGTTTTCATAACAAATCACTTCCATATCTCAACATACAACAGGTTATTTTTCTTGTGTCTGATAAAAATGTCAAAATCCAGGCCAAGATTGAACAGTGCTCATGACTTTTTAACTTAGCTCAAAAGTATCCATATTACCTAGATGAACTCTGAACTGAACTCTTTGACAAACTTTAAGATCTGAAAAGCTGGGTTTGGGGTATGTCTGAGCCAAGCACCAGGGCAAAAATCCTAGGCCTACTGATCCCATTCTGAGGCTGCAGCACCATCATAAACAGAATAATTCATAATCTTTTATTTCAAAGGGTTTAAATCATTCACCTGCAATCCTGTGGAACTCCTTTTTAATGTCTCTTACTGGTTTGTGTCCAGGGAACACTGCAAAAATGTTTAAAACACGTTTCAGAGAAAGTCACACTCTGTTGGCGCTTGGCTACAGTGGCTTTATGCTCCACATAAACAATGTAAAAACTGCCATTTGCAAAAAAGTGATGCCAACACAGAATATGCTGGGATGTAGAGTGCGTGACGTTAGTGATATGGGGACGGATAAAGTTATGTAGGCTACATAGACTGGGAAGAAAAATGATACCGCTCCAATAAATAGTTATCTGAAAATGAAACATCTTAATATCATCTCGATGTATGTTCAACTGCCTGCAAAGTAATACAGCTTCTTCAACGGGATCATCGACAAAAGGAAATGCCATGTTTTGAGAAAGAAACGTATAGTCTGCCTAACATTGTTACTAAACCAACGTGTTTTTTATTCATGCACCGTGCGAGGAAACCTGCTCCTGACCAGGTTAGGTTCACAGGCTTAGTTACCATAGTAACATTCTTTGAGGTTATGTTACCTCTCTTTCTGAAACGGGCTGGAGTTACCCTTCTCTCAGGTTTGATTAACCCCCCTTTCTGAAACACAAAACCCTGAGTTTCACGTCATCTCAGAGTTTTCACTAAACCTGCTTTCTGCAACGGACCCCAGATTTTCACCGGCAGTGTTAATCTATTTCTGCCTTCATTCGACTTTTGTTTTTCAAAAAGATACATACAGTAGACCCCGCCACGCTTGCCCGAAGGCAAACCACAGTGTTGACTCAAACCTAGGGTAAATAAGAACACTTCTTGGATCTGTCAGAATGTGAAGAAATTTGCTGGGTGTACAGTGTGTGAGTGTGTGTGTGTGTGTGTGTGTGTGTCAGTTTCTCTTTACTTTTCCCTGACAGTGTGCAAAACACAGTGGGGATCCCTCTGCAGCTCAAACTTTTTAAAAACCTGGTAAAAACAGCCACTCGTGTTTAGCATCCACGCACACCCAGACAGGGATGCTGTAACAAGACCCCTACATTAAAAGGATATTTGCTTTTCAGTGCTGCCTTTCATCTTCTGCAGGGCTTTAAGAAGCATACAGATCCTAATGCAGCTACCACCGTATACTTAACTTTATATTCCTAGAACTCAACACAAACCGTCTCCCTCTGTGTAAAGTGCCAAACTTTTTTTTCCCACAGTCAGAGCTGTCACAGCGGGCGCGAGGCACACGGTATAAAAAAATAAATAAAAAAACACAGCAAACCATTGGTGGTTATGCCAGAGAAAGCAGCCTTAAAACTGAAAAATATAAAAGTTAGCAGGAGATTCTCAATCGAAAGAGAGTGGGAGCAGACTAAGATGGGAAGCAGAGGGCTGTGCACTGAGGCATTTAATGAATCAATTTCAGTAATGGTGATATAAATGTATGAGAAGTAACAGTTAATTTGCTTTGTGTGATTTTACCACAGGTCAACCAGTGCAGTCACTAAGTGTAGATGGAACTGTGCGTAAGACCAGAACCAGATGGTGACTGTGACTAAGTACTTTCTCTCTCTCTCTCTCTCTCTCTCTCTCTCTCTCTCTCTCCCTCTCTCCTCTTTTAATTCAAGTCTAGGAGCATGGGTGAATATAACAAGAGTGATTATCAGCTGTGCACTGAATACAGAGAATGTAACGTTTCCCAGTGGATGGACTGTAATTACATGCATTCCTTTTGACAGTCTGCAAGGCAGGTGAACAGCACTCAGAAAGCTAAATGTTTCTTCTGCCTGGATGGTGCTCATCAGAGACATTTCGAAGATTTGGAGACATTGTGGGCTTGGCACAGACCTCTGTAACAAACGTGGCATCCTCCTTTGAGATCTTTTCATAAATAACCTCTTTTTGTGCTTTTTTATGCACTCTGGCACCTTATTTACAGTTGAAATACATGCATGTATCATTGAAAAATTGAATACCGATATGTACTTCAAACACTGTTGTTGATTACTGACAGTAGTAGTAATTAGTCTTAGTATTGAGTAGAATCACTTACATTTATTGGCTAGTTGAAAACTGTTTGATGTCTTTTTGTTGACAGTAGTAGAATGTATTACATTTACTCAAGTACTGTAGCCAGCTACAATTTTGAGATAATTGTACTTGAGTATTTCCGTCTCTCTCTCTCTCTCTCTCTCTCTCTCTCTCGCTCTCTCTCTCTCTCTCTCTCTCTCTCTCTCTGCGCTCTCTCTCTCTCTCTCTCTCTCTCTCTCTCTCTCTCTCTCTCTCTCTCTGTGGTTTACAAAATGCATAAGTGTTTCAGTTTGTGAGAAAGAGGAGTATGCGTGAGAATGTGCATGTGTTTTTCAGTGCATATAAACACATAGGGTGAGCTCCCACTGGCTTGACATTTTCAGTTGATGTAGGCAACAGAAAATCCTAAATTACGTGCTCCAAATATTAGAAGCCAGCTTAAAAGAGAGAAAGGTGTCTGATTAATGTTCATTCGTGAAACATCCTCATTCAAAAAAAGAGACCATTTCCTAAAAGTTGAAGAGAAGAATTAGAAGAATTAATTTACAGTAAATGCCTTTTCTGACACTGACAAAGGTGCTGTTTGTTTGAAATTAAAGAATGGGTTAACAGTATGTCATAACAAAATACTCACATGGCCATTAAAGAGTTTTGGATCACTGTAATCTTGCTTTCTTTCCATTACAGTGAAAAAATCTGCAACTCCAATCTAAGATACGGGGAACAAAATCGACAGTTCTGTGCAAAAACTTAAGGCAAGAATATGCAACTTTTGAAAGAAATAACATATTCTTCTTCCTACAAATAAAAATTTGAATACATAGAGAAATAAAAGCTAATGTTAAACATAAGATAGATTATTACTGATTCATTTTGAGTCAGTTTGCTGATTTTATGACTCTTCGGTGCTTGTACTACTAGTTACCTAGTTACCCCCTCCATTCACATAGGCGTGCTCTAACTAAGAAAGCTAATTTTAGGCTACTTGCTCTACCTATCTATTCCAAAGTCTTTCCTCTTCCATAGACAGTGTTTCCTTGCTAAGCTGTGGCACAGAGATATTAGTGCGAAGAGGAGTTTCACAACTCTGGATGCGAGTCACTAGCCAAGGTGTATCAGCAAATAGCATAAAAACAAACCACTTTCATACATTTAGCAGGTTATCACAAATTTTTCTTTTGCTTTTCACGTGTCACATGGCGGGTTAAATGATATGTGAAAAATTGAACTTTTTGAAACCCAAGATGTCCTTAAAAGTGCTATTTATATAGCTTCCAATTAGATCACGTTGGCCTAACTCAGACTGACGAAGCATCATTTTGAATGACTTTTGAAAGCATGTTTTTCACTGAGCATGGACTGTGGATTTTGTTCTCCATCACTTACGTTGGAATTGAGCTACAGAGTGATCTCATCAAGACTAGTATAAACAGAAGGAACAATTAAACAGACTAATAACTCTTTCCATGTACATAAGGGCATGTGAAGATAAAAATGAAAAAAATGTGAACCTATCCTTTATAAAATGTGAAACAGCACAGAGGGTTTGTCAGTGGACTTATAGTGATAAATATGTGTGTTTGTCTCGCCTTGCCTTCCTTTTCCTCTCAGTACCTCACATCAACGAGCAGCAGTGATATCATTAGGCAGATGTGCTTGCTGAAAAGCAATTGGAAGAAACCAGCTTTTAAAGTCAGCAGATTCCTCACCACATATTACACACACACACACACACACACACACACACACACACACACACACACACACACACACACACACACACACACACACACACACACACGCACAGACCGTGTCTCCAGCTCCAGGTCGATGTTGCCAGACAGTTTCAGTTTTTGATGTGGCTCTGCATGATCTCCAGTCTGCCGGCCGAATCAGGGATTCCAATGTCAATCTGTCGGTCAAACCTGTCTGGAGAGTGACAGTGAAAAAGTGTGTGTGTGTGTGTGTGTGTGTGTGTGTGGGTAGCTGTCTTGACCAAAGTGTCTCAGAGCAGGGTCCTGTTTGCCATGACAACTACATGAGCTCTTTGCTTCCGGCCATCCATCAGGGTCAGGAGCTGGGAGACTATATGCCGCTCCACTTCACCATGGGTCTACACACACACACACACACACACACACACACACACACACACACACACACACACACACACACACACACACACACACACACACACACACACACTTATTCATACAGGGTATGGATCATCACGTTAGAGTGCACATTTGTCTCCAAAAGGCTAACCATGGTGGCTAAGTGCAGCTACCATTCAAAGAGACAGGTACAAAATGTCAGCAGGCAAAAAAAACATCCAGGACAAACAATCATTTGTAGTGGGATGATGTGGGCGTTGTGGGGAGATGCAGTTGTGTGTGTGTGTGTGTGTGTGTGTGTGTGCTTTCTTTGTGCAATTGTACTGTAGGTGGCTGGGGTGAAGAGGTCATGATGACAATGCGTATTGACTGAGACACCCACATGCAACATTTTTATTTTATTTTTAGTGTGACACCCGCCTGTTTGAGGTGGCTGGAGCATACATGATTATTCACAGTGTTATTGATGACTCACTATTGTTTTCCACTCCTTTTCTTTGCTTAATGCGACAAGTTCACAAGGGCTCTGTACATAGATATAAAACAATATCTATGAGTTTGTATTTGTCATCTGTTGGCACTTTACACCATTCAAGAACACATTGTGAGATCATATTTTCGACTCATAGTTGGCTTTCAGCTCCTTAGTCTAACAAGTATTTCAGAGGTATCATTTAAAATAGAGTCCAAGTCTCATTAACTACGCTGATTAGCTGTCAGGCCTCAGGGTCTGATTGGAGACACAAAACAATGCTGGGCATTGGATATTTCCCTGGGAAATAATTTGTCTAGACAAATCTATTTTCCAGAAGCTCATTATGATCGAGAGCAATGAGCGCCCATCGTTCACAGAGACCACACGGCATTATGTGACATGATTATTAGACCTGCGAGGTAATTTGCTGTGGCTGAAGAAAGGAGACAGCGTAGGGTTTGACGTTCCAATGCCCTGCAAAACAACCATTTTTGCTCGAAAAATGACAAAAGCTAAATCAATTATTGAATTTCTTTATTTTGTTCTTCAAGTTATTGTTATAAAATCATATATATATACTGTATATAAATAAAGGCGTAGGTGAGACAATACATCTATAAGTAGCTCTGCATGTACTACATACATGTACACATTCTGTATATCTATTCACGTACATCACATACACACACCCATGTGCATATGCATACACGTACATCTACACATCGATAAACATCATTGCTGTCCTATGAAAACCATGTATCTCAACAATGTAAACCTTTCACAAGCTAAAAAAAATGGGAAATATATTTTCACCAGGATTGTTTTCGTTCACTCTAAACGTTATTGAAAATGCAGTTTAGATGTATAGGAGCGTAATTTTTAGGAGATATGGTTGATTTGTATAGATTAAATTACTAGTGTTAAAGTACTTGAAATTACCTTTACGACCGAAGTGGAAAAACTTACATAGAGTTGCTTTAAGTAATATTTTTAAAGCAAGACTTAGTAGCCTACTTCTGAGTACTTCTCCTACCACTGATCACAAGTCATTCTGCTTTAATGTCTTAGTGGTGTTCTGGCACAATGATGGTTAACAGAGTATTTTACAGATAGTTTACCAGAGGTGGAAGATTAAAAAAACAACCAGCACATTTTCAGCTCCTGGCACATTGTGCAGCTCTGCAATTATTGCAGATAAAAGCACCAAAGAGTTGAGCTCTCCATGATTCAGGCTCTTTGCTTGAACTCCCTTGTCTCTCCACGAGTGACGGACAGCAGAGAAGAATATCTGTTTGGTGACATCGGAACAGCAAAGTCAGTGTGAGGCAGCGAGGTCAGTTGAAGTGGGTTGCTGTAGTATCTGTAATGACTGTCTAGTGTGTGCTGATGGACAGGCCGGTGGGCGTTTGAAGGAGATTATACCTGAGCACTCACTGCTGTTTCATCGCCGAAGCGCCTAATTATGGTGACTTAATGAAAGCAGCTGGTTGGTGGATAGCAGTTTGTTGTGTCATGAATTTAGCCAAGTGTTTGTTTTGATGTTTGTCTTTGAATAGGTCTTACTGTAACTCTGTTTCTCTAATGCCATCCGTTTCAGTATGTGTAAATGTAAAATATATTAAAAACTGTACAAAAATGATGGTGTGTCAGTGTGTGCTGCGTGCCTGTGATTTGATAATGTGAAATTTAGTACGGCTCATAATGAACTAAACATTACTAAGGCAACGTGGACAGACAGATTAATTTTGTTTAAAAGCTATAGGTGAGAACTCTGCACAATTGTGGCACCATGGACAGAAATCCAGGTAACAATTGCATTTTTTTCTGTACTTTGATGCATTACTGTAAAAGCTGGTTTTGTCTGAAGATTGCAGGTTTCTTTTAATGGAGCTTTGTGCTAACATTGTCCTTTATCATTTTTGTTCATTGATTACTGTAACAGAAATGCATCATTCCTTGTGCACCGCTCCAACCACAATAGATCAGAATATGCTATTCTAATGAGATATATGCCTCTTTACAACCTATAGGAGTCAAACACAATGCTAGTAATATCTAAGTTAATCTTTAACTATAAAGCAGTCACCAAATGGGTCTTTAAAGCCGCTCTAGGCAACCTCATACATTAGTGGATCTAAACAGCAGGCAACCAAAAAATGTTCCCATGAAATCCTATGAGGTGTTGGCAGTATACTGCACCCATTATATGTACAACCTGACTGCTGGTGGTGTTTTGTACCAAACATAAATATCTCTCTATCTCAGTACATTCAGCTCACGCACTGTTGTAGAGGTGATGTGTGATCAGAGAATTGTCTGTGAACAACACCAGCATTATTTTGATAAGTAGGGCAAATATACTGGACTTTAGATCATCAAGCTGGAATGTATTGTTTTGTTACAGCAAGACTTTTAAAACTGATCAAACTTGGTTTCAAAACTGAAAGAGTAACTTTAATTTATACTCACTTTTTTGAGTTAATAAATTACATGTGCAGTCACTTTAATACGCTGTCAGTCGATGCTGCTCCTATTTTATAGTGTTTATTGCAACAGAAGTTATACTTCTTTTTTCCCAGAGAAAGGCCAGTACTTCTGTCCGCTATACCCTTAACCCTGGTAGTAAAACTATCGATACTACTTGTGAGATAGTACAATCTGCTAATCTGCTTCATTAGAACTGTGTGTGTGTGTGTGTGTGTGTGTGTGTGTGTGTGTGTGTATGTGTGTGTGTGTGTGTGTGTGTGTGTGTGTGTGTGTGTGGTTTGATGAGATTTCAGTGACAAAGTGAAACACAACTATAATCAGATTCTGATTGAAATACAGCTAAACTCTGGATAGTGCATGTTTGTAGTGATGACATCATATTGTTCCCACTGAGGCCCACTTACGTCAAACCAGAGAACAGCACAGAGAAAAACCCACAAACATAGAAATCTCATGTAAAATAATCAACACTGCTCTTAATCTGGCAGAACATCTTTGTCATAAAATCACAGAGAAGATGTTTTCAGAGCCTTTAAAATGAAAGATTTAATGACATCCAAAACATACCTTGTGCAGCTTAAAGAAGCATAAACACAGAACAAGTTGAGCAGAAAAAAGTTGCCATAGCAACAGCAACAATAGGATGTGTTTTGTTGAATTACTTTTCTCGTTCATTGTGAGTCTCCTGTTCATTGTGAACTATTTGAGCTAAGGTTCTAAATTTTGCACCATAGATTGAAATGTCTCATTCCCACTGGTTCAGTGTATTATGATTTATTCACGTGTGTCAGAGTGCATTTCTACTGGGACCCCCTTAGTAATACGATACTGTGGTCAAGTCATATCAAAAATTTAATTGCATAGTTGCATACACAATATGACACCTTTTAACCTTAGACATTTTGCTTGACATGGGGGAAGTGTAAGGGCTAAGGGTAGAGGGATAGGATGAATAAAAATGTTTTTTGCAACCTGATTCTATACAGATTCGGGAGGTAAAATGATGATGTTGCAATAAAAATAAAAAAATCAATGATTAAAAAAATTATTAGTGGCAGTAGTAGCAGAATTACAATATTAGGTGAATTAATTATCCTATTCGGTTTGTCTCAGCAATTGTGGTCACGCAAAAGACTTTAGAGAAACTGTATTTTAAAGTCTCTCTGTGTTCAGGTATCAGTACATTTGTAGAAGCCTAGTTTCTTTGGTTTGTTTAACTTGTTGTTACTTTCATCCAACAAACAGCCGCCTCGCTGTTTTCTGGTCCACAGCTGTGTCTGTAATCCTAATTTGAGCGACACGCGCCTGTCAGTCTGCATATTATATGTGAATGTAATTATGTACATTTTAAACACACTTGTGGAAACAATTCAACATGTAATTTCATTTCATTTTACAAGTACAATAGAAGCACCTTGTAAAAATAAATTACTCAAAATGCCTGCAAATCACATGAAACAAATGCATAATAAGTAACTACCAGGATTGTGAAAAAAAATGTTTGAGGGGTGTGCCAATTAGTATGACTCCAAATGGTGAATGAAAATGTTAGTGGAAATATAATAGTGAGTGAAAGAAGACAGTGGAAGAAAGAAAGACAAAAGCAGGGAGAGACACTGGCAGGTAAACGTGGGAGGATTTAATATTGTGAATAGAGCTAAGTAAGAGGTAAGGGTTTATGAGCAGCAGGTGTGTGTGTGTGTATGTGTGTGTGTGTGTGTGTGTGTGTGTGTGTCTGACATCCTGTTTACACGTTAATGGTTATTTTGAAAACTGAGACATTCCCCTTCATTTGTGTAAACTGCAAAAAACTAAGGTTTAGGCAGCCAGCGTCACAGTATGCGCCAAAAGTGCGACCTTTTGTCACTACCCGATGTGAGTCGAGTGCAGATGTGAGTTGCGCATGCGTCATGTGAGATTTTATTTATAGATTTACACGGTTTACTGGATACCCGATGTGAGTCGAGTTTACGGCATAACGCCTAGGCATCCGGATCGGGCTGTGTCATACTGAAATTTGTAAAATCCACAAAATAATAAACTTTTCTCCCGCCTCTAGATTTTTGCCCCAACGCCAGTGGCCTCCTCAGTGACCCTCAGTAGCTTAAAACTCCCATGACCCCTTATGCATGTTTACTCCACAAGACTCCAAAAGCTGCAGGTAAACATACTGACCCTCATTTAAAGTTTAAAGTATAAAGTTTAAAGCTTGTAGATGTTGCAGCGTCATTTTTGCAAAGTGACGCACAAAGTGATGCATGCGCAACTCACATCTGCACTTGACTTACAGTCAAGTCAGTGGTAGTCACACCTTTGTATACATTTTCATTTGGCTATTTTCAGGATTCTGATTGGCTATCGTGGGCCACCTACAGGTTTGGCATGCTTTTGACGGCATATATACACGGGTTTGTGTAAACAAACACTTTTCTGAAAACTGACAGGTGTGCACTTTGCTACTTTTTAAAACAGAGAAGGTGAAATGTCCGTTTATGAAAATAGCTGGCCATGTCTCAAAGAGACAGATGGAGAAATTCAGAAAGAGTGAAATGACACCAGCCACTTTGGTGGGAAGTCCATCTCATCTATATGCTAAAGCCTTCCGCCCAATTTGCATGACAAGTTGTTAAAACCTGAAGCTCAGCTCAGCTGAATACTTTATATATTGCTGCCTCCAAATTATATTCTGACTGTCATCTTCTCATGTAGCAGTCCCCTTTTTGTCAAAGCTGATGTGATTCTGCCTCTTCCCATCAATGAGAATAATCCCATTTCCCTGAGACAAAAGGCTTATCTTTCATATCAATGCCGGTGGTAAATTAGTCTGAGGCCCAGGCATGGAAAATTGACATGATAGCCTATATTTATGGGTGGGTTATGTGGCGGGCAAACACAAATGGAAGAAAAACCACCGGTATTCTCTCTGGAATGGTCTGAGGAAATCATCATGTGTACATTAAACAGTGGTGCGGTTGGGAGAAAATGGGTTAGGAAACCCTGGGACATTGTGTACAATTGAACATTACAACAGGCATTACAAAAAACAGCTGCATATTACAATGTGTCAAAACAGAGTGCCAGCAAACCTATTCTTTCTCACTTTGCTTTTATTCATTTCCCTCAACATAAATTCAGAGTGTCCCATGCTGTGTGTTGTTAAAATTAAACAGTAAAACTCTTTCATTATACTCTGCATGGCCTCTCGCAGAGAACGCTTACCTACAAATTGAGTTTGATGCCCCTGAGAGTGTGCATTTGTAAATATTTTAACTGTGAAACATGAAACATCATTTCTTAAGAGAAATTTCTGTGTTGGATCAAGGGAAAAGTGGTGGCTATGGCTGGACTTTGCTACCGTCGCTGCATTGTTCCTTCAAACAATAACACAGGCTTGTGGCAGTACATTGGACTGCATTATACTGTGTAACAAATTAAGCTATTATTTGTGTGAGAAAACAATTTATTGTTAAACTACTATTACATAACAGTCTTTTAAGCTCACACAAAACCGTTCACACTTATCTCCATAACCCTCTGCTCAGGTTGTGTTCATCAGAAACACTTTTAAACAAAGTCAATGAATTCATAGCGTCCCTTTCCTAACAAAGGTCAGCCTTTAAATGGCTCTCTGAGCAAGTCTGCGGGGAGCCACATTACTTTCAGCTCTCAGTTTCGCAGGGCACTGTATTAATACAGAAGTGGTTTATGTTTGTGTATCCATCCATGCATTTGTTTAATTTCTGTGCGTGTGTGTGTTAACTTGTGTAGGAGTTAGACTATCCCCCACTTTGGTTTTAGTAGTAAGACAAAGAAAAGATTCTACTTTCCAGATCTGTCCTGAAAGCTCCACACGGTATTTCCCCTATGACTTCTCCATCTGCTCTTCCCTTCCCATGTAGATATATATTTTGAGGAAACTCTAAATTACCCAACAAATACACGCACTGATTTCCTGTCAAACTCCTGCTTTAATTGATGTTGCCTTTATTTTTTAATTTATCCAATCTTTTAGCAGGGGAGTTGGAAGTGGGCTGAAAAAGTGGTGCAAAATGGGAAAAACTGAGAGAACGAAACCAGCTATGCATGGGCAGCAGAGATGTAGACAGCAGCGGGGAGAGGGCCTGTCTGTGAATACTGACAGGATAATCATTTGTGTTTCAGTTGTGCATGAACAATAGAAACATCTTTGGAGCCGGGAAAAAAGAAAGTGGGAGTTGAGCTTCAGGGAAGACGACATCTGGTGTCGTCTCTCACTCTCTCCTACTCATCGTGACGTTTTTGGGGTTCTTGTTTGTTTCTGAGGAAATTACTCAGGCCGTTAGGGGAGTTAGCTGATGGTAATACAAACATCAATCTCCCAAACATCTGGGAGGCATAGAAACACATCAACTCCTTACAGCATATGGTTTGGCATTAATCACAAATTACATGAATTGCGCTCAAAATGCATGCTCGTATTACAGATGGGTCACAACCTTTGATCCCATTTCATAAAACATCTCTCATTTTTGCCAAACTATTGAGAAGCCGATCAAATTCAGCGAGTGGATGTTTACATTCTGTCCAGCAGTCATCATTATTCATCATTAACGTCTTGACAGCTAGAAAAATCTATTTCGTATGATTTAACGCCTTGATAAAAGTGTCGCTGAGCATATTTTTTATCAATATCTCTGCTGTCAAAATGGATTTTGAAAGAGCAGGTGGCAAGTTGCAGAAATCCTTAACACACTGCTGAATTATGATGGTGGCTGACTCCTTCTGACTGTGTGTGTGTGTGTGTGTCTGTGTGTGTGTGTGTGTGTGTGTGTGTGGTGCTCCACAGTAGTCAGTTCTCACAGGATTTTAACCATCCTGGGGGAATGAAATGATATACAGCTCAGCTTATTCTGGAACTGCCCAACCCCAGCTCCTCCTTCTCCTCTCATCCTCCCCCTCTCCTTTCCTCTCCACTCACTGTTCTTCTCCTCCTCTCCTCTTCTCCTCTTCTGTAAGCCTCCTCTCTTCTCCTCATTTTCTTTTCTTTCTCATCTCTTCACCTCCACTCCTGCTGGATTTCCCTTCCCTTTTGCCTTCACTCCTTTCTCCTTTTCTTGTCTTTTGTTTCCTTTATTCTCACCTCTCCTCCCAGCTGTTTCCTTTTCTCATCTTTTCTTGTTCCCTTTCCTTTCCTCATCTCTTTCTCGCTCCTTTCTCCTTTTCTCTTTTTTCCTCCTCTCCTCTCTTTTCATTTCCTCCCATTTACTTATATTTCCTCACCCATTTCTCTCCTGTCATTTCACATTCCTTGCGCCTCCTTCTTTTCCGACTCTTGCATCTGGTGACCTCTCCTCCCCAGTGACCGTTTGACTAAGTGGGAACTTGTTGCAGAAATATGAAAACAACAAGCCAGACTCAAGTCAGAGGGATGTGGCTGTTGCCGGTAGATAAGAGCCAAACTGCCTGTGACTTTTGGAGTCCCTTCTCACAATCACACTGTGCGTACGGCAGCAGGCACATTATCGATGCTATGTTTTGTTGGACAGGAATTATAGTATTACCAGAGGGGGATTCAATTGCAGGGACCTTGTGCCTAATTTCAGGGACCTCCCAAAGGTGCTGCATCCATACTCCAATAACACTGTTATTTTGCAGGAGAATGTTATACTTATTATTCTGATAAAACGCTGGAGAGATGCAATACAAACAGGAACATTCACAAACAGTATACTAGCCGAGCTAAATCTGCTGCGCGGAAAAATATTTGCAGCCATGTGGACCCAGACATTAGAGGATTAAAAGCTACAGCCCTAACAAGAAGGAACAGGCAGAAACTCAGACTATTACAGTAGTTGTAAACAAAAAAGTGGTTAGGTAGTGTGGTGGAATCTTCTGTCGACAATGTGGCAATATTTGATTGGAGAAATATTAGAGTGTTTACTTGGAGGAAGGTCTGTCCGTCATATATATATATATATATATATATATATATATATATATATATATATATATATATATATATATATATATATATATATATATATATATATATATATATATTTCACTTGCCATTTGTGGTTTTTAATGCTTCTTTTGTCCGTCAGTATTTTCCTGGCTTTAATTCTTCAAAATTTTTATTTTATTTTATTCTGCAGTGTGCTTTATGTCTTATTTTATTAGTACTGTTATACTTCCATGAATCATTTTATTTTGTTTAGAACTTTCAGTGAAGTAGTAAAATGAATATTTATGCACTTTCACTTTGCAAGCTGAACCTCCATTTCAAGAATACTTATAAGCAGCAGAAGGATTTGAATAAAGGTATAGATGAAGTGCAGCAAGTACACCAAGGTTTTCAGCTTAAAGAAAATAAACTTTCCACTTTGCTGTCTGAAAAGAACCGAGAATATATGTTTTACTTATGTGCTTC
Source organism: Percina caprodes (assembly GCA_013375575.1). Lineage (NCBI taxonomy): Eukaryota > Metazoa > Chordata > Actinopteri > Perciformes > Percidae > Percina > Percina caprodes. The sequence continues at coordinate 4,293,612 of JABXJD010000011.1, read as the reverse complement.
TCTTGCAGTAAGCTGAATGGCTAAAGCTGCTTTATTTAGCCTACATTAACTGAAGTACTTAACAACTAAGTTGAGGTACTTGAACTTTATGGCAATTTTGTAAAAGTTTATACTTTGTAATACTTCATGCTTCTACTTCTCTACATTTCAAAGGAAATGATTACTCTACTGAAGATCTGTTTTTGGTCATTTGCAAGCAGTGGAAACAGGTTCCAAATATAACATTTGCATATTAGACTATCACCTTTCAATTAAATGGCAAACGTGTTAGCAACAATCGCTTATTTACACATCATCAAAGCAACATTACAGTACTGTATCATTGGAGTCGTGTGTCTGGCCACCTGGTTGTGGCTTGTCAATGGTAATTGTGTACCCTTTTCATAAAGTATTACCAATGCACTACACATATAGCTTTGTATAGATGAATGAAACTGCAGCTAAGGGAATTTGGTTGCTAGCTTTTAGCCAAGTAAAGGATCTGTATAAGTCTTTCACCATTCTTGATTTTGAGTTCTATTAATTGAAGCTTCCCAGCATATTAACTATCATTATTTTCTGAGAACACATCTCGTTTGTTATCAAAGTAGAACATGTTAGTGCTGGATAGCTTTTTTCCACTTTCAGAAGCTCCAATGAGAGGACATGAAAAGGTCTAAGACTGTTACAGTGACACAAAACAACTTACAACTAACATACTTAAAATTTCACTTTCAGTTGAATTATTAGTTCCACCTCCACTACTTGTCCCTGTCACCTCAGTGTATTTTGCACAGTTTTTATAGGCAGTAGTTATCTGCTTTCTGTTTGTGTAAAGCTGGTTTTCCACTGGATCGCCATGATTCCACAAACTGTGGTTGCAAAGAATTTTAACATTTTTTACTTTCTTCAGCGGTCCTATCAATAAAGTTCTAAAAATGCCCATAACATAATCTTAAAAAACGTACAGATGTGTCACAATGTTTTCCAGAAAACAACAGAGATACATAAACAAAATATGTGCAATGTTGAAAGATAGATCAAAGACCCAATACAGTTTTCCCATGGCTTCCCACATTACCTTCCTCTCAAACCAACATGTAATTGAGCATCTCCAATGCTGCAGCCAGCTACCAACTCTCCCCCTTTCTAAGGTCTCAGCTGTGTTAAATAACGCCAACCCCCTCTTGTCTTTGCAGTAATTAATTGTAATAAATGTCAGTAGCTGCTGGCAAGGGTGCAGACAATTAAAGGTGGTCATCATTTAGCAGGTCATGATTTTGATAAGAGCAATTAACCCACAAGCTGCTGCAGGAAATTAATGGACAAAGGAAGAGGTTGCCTCCCAGAAATCCCCAGGACTGAGTCTGCCAGCGTTAGGAGCAGAGGAGGAGATAACATCATGACAAGACTCATCAGGTGAATCCTGAGGCCTCATCATTTCCCAGAAAGCTTTGAAAAGTAAATCAAAAAAAGTGATAAAAGCTTGTTATGCAAAATGTGAGATGAAGTTGTCATGTTGATGGATGATTAAAGTCAGAGGTGAAAACGTCAACTTTGTAAACATCTGAAGTTTAACTGTGATGAGAGAGACTTGTATCCAACTTTTTTATTTAATGAAAGCCCAGTTTCCATCCAACACCAATCAGAAGTGCGCTTCCATTTGGTCCAAATCATCTAGACGTTTCGAAGCCATTATTCAGACCCAAAAGAAAGACCGCAAAGCTAAACCTCAAAGCGTTTTTGATTAATTTCTATTTTTAAATAATAATTTCCAAGAAAGACTTGAGGTATCAATACAAGGCTTTCCCTCTCCTGTCCTTTGAATATTTATCTCCATTCTTCTGATTATGTGCACACTGGAAAGTTTGGTTAACATGCATGTGAGTGAGTGATGCTGTGGGCAGATATAGCATCTTATGGTAATGAAATGCTCTGCAGCTGAGAGATGGCAGTCCTCACTCCTCATGCTTTATTAGGTTTAGACCTCTTTAAATGTCTCTGTGGTGGCTTGGAGAAAACTTTACTTTCAGCTGTGTGGCGCACAACGTGGTGGAGCATTAACTTTACCAGTTCTCAAGGTGGTGACGGGTTGTTGCTGTCTATCAGGTGAAAACCTTTCATCTCTCTTAGCCATGTTCTCACAACCAGGGAAAACAGCTATGTGCTTGCCTTGATGTATGGCTGAAATTTTACTGTGACATTTACAGTCTCCTACACAGAGGCTGTAAAATCGACATGCTCCTTGGAACATGAGAATCTGTCAGCTATACAGTGACATAGAGGGGTAAAAAGATAATGTAAAAGATTATATTTGTCAGTTACTGTATGTCACAGGCGCTGTGGTCATTAAGACTGTTAATACAGAAGTGACCAGAAAATAAAGGAAAAGGTTCTCATAGCGGTGGAACAATCATTGTGAGACATTGTCTTCAGGGGATTTTTTGTTCTTGACATTTTGACTTTTGTGGGTTATTTTTCTACAGCAGACATTTGTCACATTGTGGGAAAAATACTTTTGTTTCCATAGAGTGCGATTGCAAGCATTCCTCATTAAAAAAGTCAGCATATCTTTATATACATCTGCCTATTGAAACTTTTGACTGCTACTGACTGTCTGGTTCAGTAGAGACGCCAAAAAACATTTTTTGTAGTGTCGAAATGGTAAAAGCATCCCATTGTGTTGTATCTTCAAATGTGAGGAGCAGAGGCATGCATAGACATCAGCAAACAATCCTTTCCAAAATGTAAGTATTGTTACAATTGTTCACTTTTGTGAAGTTTTTACACTGTATAAAATTTGAGGGTGTTATGGTGCCGGTGTTATGTCATTATTTGGTTGATTTTAAGGAAACACATACATATATATTAGTAAAGTATACAGTATAGTTTTATTAATTTATTTTTAACTGCACCAACTGACTGTTAATATATGAGGGATCCCACAGGTGGACTGGTCACAGCAAAATGTCAATTAGAAATACATTTGTAATTACAGCAGAGAGAGAAACTAATTCTAATGTTATATTGCTTAAATTATACAATCATAAAATTGCTTTACTTTAACATGTATTACTAGAAGTTAATGTACTTTTGTTTCTTTCTGTCTTGGACATATATTTTTTTAATGAATGAATTAAATTAATCTAATACTGCATGGATTCAGACAAACGACCAATCATCCTTCAGCTTGTTCACAGTCAGCACACTCCTGCTGCTGCTCTGTACTGTCCCACTGGCTCGATGCTTCATTTGTGAAGCATCGAGCCCCCTCCATCTGTGTGGTTCCGCCTTTCTGTGTTGTACAAAGATAATGCACTTCTGACCAAAGTCTAATGGATGAACACCAACAAGTCATAAAAGCAAATCTGGAGTGTCCAAACCAAATCTATCACCATGGCATAACCAACCGCACACAAAAACTGTCCTCTGACACTCACATGGCCAGTTTGTGATGTATCATCTATTTCAGACAACAAGTCCTCCAAACCATGAGGTCATATAGGTCTTTTATTCATAATACGACCCATAGGAGCGTTTTCCGTCCTCATATCTAAACCAGAGAATGTATCGGTTGTGGTTTTAAATGCACTGTCAACATTGTTTTGTTAGGTTTAGGCACAAAAACTATTTGGTAAAGTTTAGAAAAAGATTGTGGCTTGGGTTTGTAGTGGTGATTTGTGTCACGGTTTGGGGTTTTGTATTGAATTCCTTTTCTTTTTTGGCAGATTTGTCCTCAGATTGAACTAAAAAACTAAACGTCAAACAGCCACTGATGCACCAAAGGAGTGAATCTTACGCAGAGATAACAACAAAACATAGTCCAGGCACAGATGGCATTTTGTGAGATTTATTTATCCAGTTCTCGGCAAAAAAACATTTTAAACAAAGGAACAATGGCGCCTCTAGGCTCTGGTAAAAACCATCAGCCCTCGCTGGTGTCTGTCTCTATCACACCTATATAAAGACTTCACCTGGTGGCAAAGGCTGCATGGTACTTTCAAAGCAAAAGCACTAGCAGATACTTAAAATAACCAAACTAAAAATACTAATGATATAAACAAGCTTATGTAGTTGTATGATTCAAGCAAAACAGAAATTAAATACATATTTAACTATTAAATTAGTATTAGTATTGTTTGTTCCGTAGACTTAAAAAAAAAAAACTTTCCGTTTACTTTAATTTTCAAACAGCACAGGAAGCCCGGTCTCCAGGGTAATAGCCTGTGTTTGTTTTACCCATCCACCACCCCACCCCACCCAACCTTTCTTACGTGGAGTTAGGCGTGCTTATACTACATCAACTATCTTCCTGCGTTGATCCCCCATGATTACTAAGGCCAATAGAGGGCGCCACTGCCATTATAAATGTAAATATGGGTCGCAATTGCTGCTTGAACAAATAACTTATGGCGTTATTTTCTAGGGAGGACAGTTTTGTTTCAGAGTGACTTTGTGTGTGATTAATGACATTTGATTTGTATGAATCCGTTGCTTTTAGTGAATGGTGGCCATGATTGTGCCTGTTTCAACAACATAAAATGTATGTGTAAGAAGATAACTAAGGTCATACTATCTCCTTTTGACTAAAGAACCTTTTTTTAGTCTGATTAAAATTTTTTAAGACTTAGTAGTTTTTCACCAGTAGTTTTATGGACAGAGTTTTCCTGCCATTCTAGGTCAAACTGGGGACTTGCAACTGCCACGCCTGAATATTTGTATAAAACAGGGAATCTTGAAAGAAGTCCTTCATCTTTCATTTTAAGGCCCGACACCAAACCTTGATATTTTCTGTTGATATTTTAGATCCCTGAAATGTCACTGACTACTACAACTACACTGGAAATGTCTTAGTGTGTTGACGTTAGTGTGATGTCATCTATGTTTGGTTAGTTATCTGCAAGGACAAAAATATACATCAATTCATGACACATGACCTATTTTTGAATTATGTTAAAAAGTTTATGAAGTATTTTACCCTTCGGATTACACACTTAAGGATGTGGAAGAAGTGAATCGCCAATGCTCCTAGTATCTGCCGCAGCAGTGTGTGAGACCTGGACTGCTCAGGTATGAATGTGTCTCCCATGGGGGCTGCTGCTCTACATAACCAATCCATTTGCCAATGTGCCTGCTAAAACAAGGCCTCATCTGATTCTGCGGATACAACAACGCTGTCTGAAAATGGGCTGCTGAGTCACCAAAGGAAAATGCTTCAACAACAAACCCTGAATTCAAGGGGGTTGTTTCTGTCAGCTTAATGCCACAGAGAATATGTAGTAGAAAAGAATATAATTTTTAAAGAAAATGTGTTACATAACATTTAAAGCATATTAAACCAGTGTGCATTCTTCATAACTCTTTACAAATATATGTTCATGCAAATTCAGCATTCAACTTTTACAAACAAAGAACTGCGGTTCAGAGTAAAAAATACCCTGTTATTCCTCCAGAATTACATGTGAAAAGTCATATTGCTTCTCTTTGTTGCTCTCTGTTTCATTCGCAAACATCAAATCCCAATAAGAAAGCACAGCAATCTGTGTAAAGCTTTTAGGAGGATTTGTTCTCTTTTTCTCTCTTGAACGCTGTGCATCATGACAACCTCTCCATTTAGGAGTACAGCCTGCGAGTGATTCATGTGGCTGTTGCTTTTTTACTAACAAGGTGTGTATCACCTCTGTGCACATTGAGGACATTGAGTTGAGGGGGGTGGGAGGCTTCTAATGCTAGGAGCAAACACTGACCAAAAAAATAAATGAAACACAATGCATCAAGTGGTAAGCGGAAATTACAGAGGCCAAAGCGTCATATGAAACCAATTCTGCGAATTAGACATTTACTCATCTTTGGGAGTAAAACAGAAGAGAGCAGAGAGAGCTAGGGCTGATGTAATGTGGATTCACAGCACAGAGCAGACAGTGTTTAACGATAATGTCTCAATACAGAACAGACCCCACGGTTTGGGTTGCACTAAACAACTGTGTATCTGTGGCCTAACAATCCTGTAACCATAACCAGCAAATCACTGCTATTTATAAAAATAAAGGCTCCATTTTCTCAGTGTTTGGGGTGCAAAACCATAGCAAGATGTTATCATATTAGACACATATCATGGAAAAGTGGATAGTATTGTCAAAAACCTTCAATTGAAATGTAAATTTTAACAGCAATGTCTGTGCAGGGAGTTCAGGATGAATGGATAGATCAACAAATCATCAAACTTTAAAGGTTTCATGGTGCAAACGCTTTATACCCCTACTGCCATGATCAAAACTGCTTCCCCATTGCTGCCTTCCTTCATTGAAATGACTGGAAGCAGCAAGTTACCACGTAGCTGCAAAGCGCTCCTTCAGGGTTAACAAAGGGTGGAATTCCATATCAGCAACATGACTGATGAGAAAGTATGTATTGAGCAAAGAAAATATTCATAACTGTGTGAGAAAAAGAAAAACAGTTGAAAAGTGAAAGCAGAAAAAAAAAAAAATTCTCAACATTAGAGCAATTCATATTGGTAACTTGAAAGAACAGATATGAGCAAATAGTTAGGGTTCACCAGGGAAATTAATATGTTCCACCTTGAACACAGCTCTGACACTAACAAATCTGCTCAGGAAAGGAGAAAAAAAATGCTCACATTGTCAGAACAGTGGCAGAAAACCCTGCAAACCCCAATTTAAATGTGGACTGTTGCAAATGTTGAACAGATGTAATTAGTGATTAATCCTTTGCCGCTTTGGTGCTTGTTTTACTGTGTTCTGGCTGTGTTTGCTCCTACTGCTCTCCATCTGTCATAAACATGTTTCCCCCAACAGGTGTAAGTGGCTTCTCGTGTTATTTGTATTTGTGATAGCTGTGTTCTGCTGCTCCTGTTATTCAGTCTTTCCTGCTTTACTGCTGGTATCTGTGCTTCTGGTCTCTTTTCACTGTTTTGCCAGATGCTATCCTCATTGCTTCATCTGCTGCACATTATGCGCTCTTTCTGCTCCACTATCCCCTTCTCCCTCTGCTGAGTGTTTTATTGGTCTTTTGTTTGAATCACATGCTTCCCCACTATGAAGAGGCTCTTTATCTCCCCAGGTCATCTTTATCAAGAAACTGTTTGCATTTATATCTACTTGTCTGTATGCTTAAAAAAAGTTTCTAAATGTCTTACAATGAAAAAAAAGCTGAATTCACATCCTCCACTCGTCTCTGGACATGCACAAATGCACGCTGTCAGGGCTTCTATTCTGCAGTGCAAGCTAACACAATAACAAAAATGCTGTTATAGTTTGACTACCACATTTGGCCCATATGTTGTTAAAGTTTGATTGCCAACTGGAAGGTGTAATCATATGCCATGTTGCATCTTGTATTCCTCTGAGCTCTTGTTGTCTTGCACTGCTTACCAAGAAAGAAGCAGCCCGTCTCACCCCTATTCCACAGGAGAGGGAGACAATCCTGGATTGAATGTTCCTGTAACACAAAACTCATAAAATCACAGGTTGCCAAATGATTTCTTGTCATGCTTGAAAAGAAAATGGGACGAGGGCAGAATTTGGATTTTAAGAAAAAAGGAATAATAATCCCTGTGGTGCTCAATCGCTATACAGCAAGAGTAAGATAGATATATCTGTACAGCTCCAGGGCACAATTCTTTAAAGTCAGTACAGCAAACAAATACAAAGCACAAAACTGCACACTGTGTGTAGGTAGTTAGTTTTAAATCCTAGTAAAACAGACAGCATATTAAAAAAAAAAAAGAATTAAACCATAGAAGCCTGCTGGCTGCCTCTAGAGGCAAGAATGTCAAAACCCTTACAGCTTATTGAGCCGCATCATTAGTGGAGCTAATACATTAAAATTTTTCCCGACAGTGGCCATTAGTTCTTGAAAATTGAAATTACCGGTTTATCACCTTGGGACTAACGTGCTCAGTACATTTCATAGAAATCTGCAGAAAAGATAATGCTATTGTTGTTATTGTTGCAATTGCTAATGTTGTTCATACATTTTTGTACAATATCATTAAAAAAAGTAATGAAAATGCACAATAAACCACTTTTCATCAAGATGTAAATCATAGAAATCAATCAGGTTCTAGTCTAGCTGTTTGGCAACACCTGGAAGCTGCTTGACATACTGTACTCCTGGATCCATCATTTCCATATATGTCCATATTCTTTATATATTATTTTGTCATGTGGATTGTCTATTCTGTAAATTTAGAAAGAGATTGTGGTTTGGTTTAAAATCCGTCAACTTTTTAACATTATTTCACATACATGCATATGTACACAACGTAATTACGCACATGACAGAAACGTAACCTACCAAATGGGACAAACACAGTCCCCTGGGTCAAAGTCTTGTGCTTGTATGACCTATCCACTACCGCTCCCATCCACCCTTAATGGACTTACTCTGTCTACCAAGTTACATGACTTCCTCCATGGTCACCATAGCAACTGTGTAATGGACATGTCAATGTTATGTTTACAACTTGTTGCTCACAAATGCCAAACAATATCAAATAATGTAGCTTTAATATCTTAGCCTGAGGGTGGTGTGAGGAAATCGGCTTATTAAGATTTGATATTTTTGTAAACAAAAGTGGACAATGAGTGATGATGGTGCAAGAGGGGAACATTGGAGTATCACCCAAAACATTAGGAAATCAACCCATGTGGCTTTGAGACACCTTGTTATGGCAAGTACTGATTGAGGGAAATCTTCATTGGATGATAACACTAGACAAAACACTCACAAAAGCAATGGAAATTCATCATCTGGAGATCATGAATATCCACAGTGTTATGGAAAGCAATTGTTGAGGTACCAAAGTGTTGGAGTGATCAAATGACATTGCAATTGTATGGCCTGTCAATAGCTAAACAAAAACAAACAAAACAGAAAGAGACAAGGTGAGATAACACAGGAAATTAAAACATATTTGTCAAATAAATTTGAATTTTTTTCTTTTTTGTAAATTCCACATCTCAACATTTACTTTTTGCAATGACATCTCAGTTGGAAACCGCCGTGAGGGTGCACCAGGTCATTCCTTAAAAGCACAATAAAGACATTTTTGAATTTATTTAACATTAAAAACAAAGAGGAATTATCCTTCTGGGGGTGAAAAAGGGAAGAGAAAATAAGGAGAATGATGAGAAAAGAAAGCAAGACAGCAGAGCAGAAAATGAAGATTACGTTGTAACAGTAACTGTCTGAATGCTGTCATTTAGTCTTAACAAGACTTGAATAACTTTAGCTAGCTAGCATTAATGTTAGACTCCTGGCGTTTATTCTTTCACGTTTTTTTAACTAGTTAACATAGCAAGCAGTCTGCAGCTATGCGTGCTAGGTTTCAGGCTCAGGCCTCGCTTTCCACTGACCTGTCTGTCTGTTCAGAAAAAATGCGTGGAGGTTACAGTTTCTTTAACCAGACTACAGGCTTGTATTGGGGGAGGCTGATGATGACTCTTGGTGTGAGACTGTTACGGATCCTGCAATGTGGGGAAATACACCCAGTGACAAAGTATAAAACGATTCTCAATGAAAGCGGGGCCTCTTCATTTCACAACACAGACGCTAAAGCAAGAGACTATTGAATAGGTTGTCGAGTTCACTCCTTTAACAATGACATGTTGTTCAGCCGATTGCCTAAGTGGCACCACAAGAATGGTTGTTATATTCATTATCAACCTTGATAAATTGTAGGTAGGATATTTGTTTTCACATTTTTTCAAAATGGTAATCCACCACGTATTGGTTTGTATACGTATCTGTACCCTATTAGACTGTGTGTTTCCCTGTGATGTGCTACAAAACACTGTGCTCTCTTTACGATAGTGGACGTGTAGGCTACCGATTGCACTTGCATGCGTGGGTGTGGGTACTAGGGGATGGAGGGGGGCACATTCCGATTTTGTGTCCAGGGCCTGTTGTCATGATAATCTGTCCCTGGCTTTGTGCCATAAATTAGCTGTAACAACTTGACATGCTAAAGGCTGATTGCTGAAAGTTTTTATTGGAGAGTCTGCTCCCTAGTGGTGGGAGATTCATTAATGCAGCTTTAACAGCCAGAAACAATGTGGTAATTACTTGCATATGGACCATGCCTACATGCATTAGCTAACAATGTGAAACTTTTGGTAACCTTTTCATCACAGCTTTGGAACTGTATTTGTTTTTTTCAGCATGCAGAACTGTGTCGTTCACCAGGAGCAGTATTTATTAAATTACCCAGGGATACATTTTCAACACCAGTATTCAGAAGTTCTCTTTAATTCTCATTCAGTTCAGTCAGTCTACCTTTCCTACGCAGTTTAGTGCTGAAACATGATTTCTGGCACAGTGAATGCTACAGGGGTGCTTAATGATTTTGTGTTAAATATGTGTCAGAAGTTCCACAACATTTATTCTGTATTGAATTAGATGGATGGCTACTGTGGAGTTTGCTTGCTCAGGATTGCAGGCAGCAACGACATTTATGTCAATATCTTTGGCAGCCACATTCTCTCTTTTTATTTCGGTCTTTCTTTTCAAATTTTCAAATTCTTGTAAAACATGAACATTTCCATCACTAAATGTGACGGACTCCACTTAAAACATGACCTGCTGTATATAATGCTACAGAACCCCCTTGAGATGGAGCCAAATGTATGTCAATGTAGACAAAGGAGACAAACTTTTTTATTTTTATTTTATTTCTTTATATCAATGCATTGTTCTGTGCTGGCAGAACAATGATGAAAGCTGAATTCAGGTCAGGGAAGAAGTTTGTTTATATTTCTGAAGGAGAAGAAATGTTGCAGCATAACAACTCTTTCTGCTCATCGAGGACACTTAAGCAACAATTTGCATCTGCATTTTCAAAACAACCCTTTTCCACTGGAATGATGAATTCAACTTTGTTGAAACACAGTCATAGTAAAGACATTACAAAATGAGCCTCCAGCCTGAAGGTAACCTTTCAAAATCTTTTTTAGTAAACTCTGTGTACAAAAACAATGTTCTCAATGCTCAAGTTCATGTCTAGAGCCCCTGGTGATACTTCGAGCAAAGTTTAAAAGTTATATAACTAGGGTTTTACATTATACTTTTAAATTAACCAACAACAAGTGTTTTATTTTTCTAAAAAAAGGCTTGTAGCATTAAGTTTCTTTTCTTCTATTACTGATATAAAAGCCCTCTGGCCTCGAAAGCAGGCTGGTGGAAAACCCTGTTGTGACCAGCGAGTGGGTCAGCGCCACAGGTGTGCAGAAAAAAGTGTTTTTCCGAGAACGCCCTTGGATCAATCATGGAGGGACAGAGCAAAAGAGCAAAGTGAAGAGAGAGCACAAGAGAGAAAGAGAGGATGAATGCCCCTCACGTACAGCCAGGTGCTCTGTTCTCACTCTGTGGGCTCTGCCAAACTCCAATTTGGCCGATCACCGTATAAGAGCTTGTTGTGGTCAGAAACGCCTTGTGCCTCAGTGAGGTAAAGATCAGAAGAGAGGCTTTAAAACAATACAGGGTTATTCTGAGCTGTGGTTTGTGCAGGTAGACTAGGATATATATAAAAAAAAAAAAAAACGTGTCTGGACTAACAATGACTGTACGATCATGCTGATGAAAAATCTTTAGGTGTTAGGTGACACCTTAGAAATAGAAAGTTTGATGGAACAGGACTTTCTATAATTGCTGTCAATTATTTGGTGTATCAGCTTTAACATTATGAAGACCAGTAAGAAGGTGCATTATGTGGGCAGTTTTGAAAGAATAATACACTTTACATTAAAGGAATAGTGTGACAATACAATTCTTTAATACCAGTCACTCGCATGTCAACTGTAATCTAATAGATGTGAAGCTACAGCCAGCATCTTAGCTTAGCACAAAGATTAGACTGGCTCTGTCCAACAAAGCAGAATCCATCAACATTTCACCGCCAACGTTTCTCCACATTTAATGCTAACACAGTGCAGCTGTGTGGTTGAATATACTTTTTTTAATAAGGGAACAAATCAAATCTGTATAGGAAAACTCTGCTGGCAATTTTAACAAGTAGACCTGCAAGATGGAGTACAATCAGAGCACAGAGAGACATTCAACAAGTGTACATCAAGTGCAAATGCCCTATTGTCACAACTAAACATCCAACAATAATCCAAACCACTGAAACAACACGCTATAATGGCTGCATGTGAGGTTTTCCTTCTCTGCCACACAGTATCAACACAAAGATGGTCATATTCTCCCCTGCAACCACTTAGATGTATTAAAACTGCTAACGTTATGAGGGACATCTTGAAAAACAGAAGATGAGTCAATTCAAGAGGAATTTGTTGCTCTGCTACCACATTATGTAATGCATATAAAATAATACCAGAAACTAAGAATAAACTATTAATTTATTATTAATATTCCCATAAAAACTATCAACCATATTGTCATAAAGTCATACACTGACTTGTATATCATCATTTGTTGTATTAGTATGAAGCAATAGGCAAGCAGACAGGCTGGGGCACTGGGAAAATTCCAGGTGGACCGGTCTGGTTTTGTGGTTGTCAGGGCCGGTGTTCAGTTATGGCACTGGGTTGAAATCATAGTTGAATATCATGGATGCTGTACCTTGGCTGCCTGGACTTACAGCCCACTCTTTGTATTTACAGTATTTATTTTTTCTTGCAGCCCACCGTTGTCTACATTTAGGCAGCCCACTCGTAGAGTGCAGCCTGGTTAATGTTGACGTATTTGTGTTTCGAGTCCTCAGCTGGCGAGCATTATTATGGAATCCACACAACTTCTAGGGAAGTCCCGCCCTACAAAGCAGCCCAATTGGTTGGGGCTAGGCATTAAGCTTGGGTGGTTAAGATTAGGATAGCTGATTGGTCTGGAGATAGGACCTGAACAAATTGGGTTCCATTACCTTGTGTAAGCATCGGTGTCTGGCCAATAGTAGCGTGTGAATGCTATTGAAGGGTGGGTCCCTCCTAGAAGTTTTGTGGGTTTCATAATAAGGCACCAGCGGCACATTGCTAAAAAAGCAAAACAAACCGTCACCTTGTACACGTCAGTCAGTGGTGCTTGTTGGAGGATGCCACCGCAAACAAACAAAAACTTCCTATGACCCGTTTTAAACAGCCAAATGCCAAGTGAAGACAATGAGACTGACTCTTTTTGACTGGCAAGATCACAACGAGCGGAAAACCCAACTGCTAAAGTAAGTTGTTAAAAATCTTTCTTTTTTAGTAAACTCTGTATACACAAACAATGTTCTCAATGCTCAAGTTCATGTGTAGAGCCCCTGGTGATACTTCAAGCAAAGTTTTATGTTGTGTCAAACCTTCTTACTCTTTTAAAAATAGTAATTTTGATGCGATCATAGTAGTGCCCCTAGCTCTCCCATTCAAAAGGCCATTTGACCGAAAACGAAAATATGGTCAATCTTAAAAGTGGAGCTTACGTCCTAATTATGCTTTTAAACAAACGTTTGACTCAAGTACATTCACAAAAAGACCCTAGGTTGCATTTTGGCGACAGTTACGCTTTAATGTAGCTCACTTGACTTTTTCAGAAAGCTTTGTAAAACGTGGAGATTTGTGGTGAGAATTATGACAATTTATAAAATGTGATTTAGTGATTTGTGATTGTAGTGTCACAAGCAGAGCCAGTGTGAACCTAGTGTGCATAGCTGCTGTTAGTCTTGAAGGCACATCTACTGTAAGCTCTCGATGTACCACAGTGTGTCAACAAGCAGACGTGATCAGGTTTGTTACAATATAACCACTTTTTATGCCCAAATATTAGTTGTGACCCATTACGCATTTATCCTTGAAATTAGGATAGTAAATAGGGGGTGGTGATGGGGCTGTGGATATGACACATGCCTTTGGTGCGGGAGATCTGGGTTTGAGTCCCACTGCGATACATCAACCAATGTGTCCCTGAGCAAGACACTTAACCCCTAGTTGCTCCAGAGGTGTGCGACCTCTGATGTGTACCAATTGTAAGTCGCTTTGGATAAAACCCTCAGCTAAATGACATGTAATAAAAATATGCAAAGCCTAAAGTGCTAAACATTGTATCTAATTTATATGTGTGATTTATTTGCATAGAAAATAGATTCTGATATTGTTGAACATTGTTGAGTAGTTGTAAAGATGTTAACTTTTCTAATTAATCTACATTGTGAAGCAACACTTACTGTATTTGCACTGAATTGGAAATAATGATTTTTAACAAAAATTCAACAAATTACAAGGCTGCCGAGAACAGGGCGCTATTGCAGACTTGTATACCATGATTTTAATTACATTTTTGTCAATCTAATTGGTTGTGAAGTTACAGTAAGTGGGCCGATCTAAGGCATAAAACTCCTGCTGTTTTTCTATGATTTCCTATTAAAGAAATGTGCAATCTTTTTACATCACATTGTGCTGTCATAAACAACAGAAAACATTCAAAGAATATTATCTCATGCATACTTTTCTGAATAACCTTAAAGAGAATAACATCACACACAGTTTCCAGGAGAGAGCTGTGTGTGTAGGTCAGCTGTGTATTCATTGAGAAGGCGTTGAGTAATTTCCTGTTTTGTTTGCGAAGGTACGCCTCTCACCTACTAAAGTACGGTAAAATGGAGTGTTTTTCTACCCTCCTGAGGATGAGAGGTGGGCTGCTTGGCATTCTACCAGAAAACCTGTTCAGACAACCCCTCTGACATTACACACATGGATTTAAAAAAAAAAAAAAGAAAATCTCAAAATATTTGCACTAAAATAAAGATAACGATGCATAATCTTTTAAATACTCACTGTATGCTTCAATTTATTAATTCCGAGCCAGTGATCTGAAACATTGGATAGCATAAATAAAACAAAAAAGAAGTGCAAATAATTTTATTGGTTTGGTTTCTCTCTCTATCTGTCATCTCTCACTTATCGGTGCTGTAGAGTACACTTCAACACTCTTTGTTTTCAGCTCATGAAATTTTAATTCAACCTGGTCAACCTGAGAGAGAACATTGACTGAATTACAACATGTAAAAGACAACTCATAAAGCATAGACACATTTGTTCTCCCATGCACTGGATTAACCCTGCATTAGGAGTCCATACTCTCACTAAAACTGAGCAGTAATGAGTTGTGTGGTTGTACATGCGTTGACTCCAGCAATCAATTTTCAGCAGCTGACACTTCAGCTGCACTTCTGGTCAATATTCAAATTTACTTAAGACTGTTGAAATTTGCTTGACAAAGAAATATTTTACTCTTTTTAATTATTTTCAAAAACACATTTGCAATTCAGAGCAAGCACTCTTATTTGACAAATGTCCTCTTTCTAATAAAAAATGGTGTATGTTGTTGGTGGTAAGTGGATCAATGCAGCAGTACTAACCAGCAGTACATACATACTCATAACTGAGTATTGATGACAGGTTACCTTATCTCATTCTAATAGCTGTGGACGTCACATTTGTCTCTTAATCTTAGTGTCCTTTGCAAGTTGGAGACCTTCCTTAAACACACCTGAATAATTTATAGCCTATCATTTTATTTTATGTAGTCAGCCAGCAGCTTTCAATACAATTTCTGCATAATGCATATTAATTACATGACATTAAAGCTGCACTTATGAATATTTTATATTAACAATGGAGCAAATGACTACCTGTAATGCCAAGGGGGTCACTTACTGTGATAAACCCAGAGATGGGAAGTAACGAAGTACAAATACTTCGTTACTGTACTCGTGTAGATTTTTCAGATATTTTTACTTTACTTTACTATTTATTTTTTTGGCGACTTTTTACTTTTACTCCTTACATTGTAACACAAATATCGGGACTTTTTACAAAATTGGCTCGTTACTTTAGTTTTGTACAGAAGGTCGTCTATCAGGTGTGATTGTGAGTGCATGTAGGAGATTAGCGTGGACACGCGCCTCACACCGCGAGCGGGTGCGAACGCCACACGGAGAAAAAAGTGAGAGAAAAGAAAGAGACTAGCTGTCCGGAGGATAATCATTTGAGATTGTGTGTGTGCGTCTTTGAGAGCTGTAAGTCATATAAGTTATGTTGTCAGTTAATTTAAGCCTGTTGTTGTATTGGTCTATAGTTCTGGCACATTTAAAAGTTAGCTTGTTTGTGTTCTTCACCTGTTACTTAGGTTACACCTGTTACCTGTAAGTTACACCTGTTAGCTAGGTTGCACCTGGCTGTTGATTCAACATAATGGCGATTGTTGAACGTCCTTGCTCATTAAGATAATGTACGGTAATTAATAGTGAGTTCATTGTTATTATTTTCTAGCATATATGACTCCTATGCATTGTGTATGGTAGCCTTTACAATGTTATTTATTTCTTTTATTATCACACAAACAGCCATAGCAGAGCTTCCCACGCCCATGTTTATACTGATGCTTGATTGTAATAAAGCTGGAGTTGGTTATTGTTTTTGCGTCATCAATACCAAATTGAAGTCTGTATATATTTCCATCCAATTAGATTCAATCAAAATCTCACTTGATTTCATATTTTGCTACTCAGTCAGAATCTTATTAACCTGGAGTCTCTGTCCCAAAAATAAGCTATATGTTTCAGGCCTATTGGCAGACAGACATTTAAAATGTAGCCAACGGCATATAAAGAGCCTTTTTCCATGTCCACTGTAGTTTCTCAGCGTGCTCTCTAGTGACATCTGTCTGGTCCAGGTATCTTTGTCATTTGCAAGGCTACTTTTACTTTTACACTTTAAGTAAATTTCCAAGCCTCTACTTTGTTACTTTTACTTGAGTAAAGAAGTTAAATCAGTACTTCTACTTTTACCAGAGTATTTTTAACACAATTATCTGTACTTCTACTTGAGTACGGGAAGTGAGTACTTTTGCCATCTCTGGATAAACCCACAGAGATTTACCACCCGTCCACTCAGCTCTATGAAGTGTTTGAGTTGTTTTGTTTTTTGGCCTGCAACTTCACTGTTTTGGTTCAATTTCACCAACTTCACTTCCACAACAGGCAGTTGTTTTCGGTTAAAAAGCTCTAAAAACCCACTGTATACTACGTGCTCAGCACCAAACAACAGACAGATACAGTTAGCAACTAGCTGGTGAACATACACTGTAAATAATGGCTGTGAAATGTACAGTTATTTACTTTAGATTTCACAGTAACACTACTGTATATGATTTTTACAGTAGAATGCTGTAAAGTTTACTTTACAACCTTGCCAACATGACAAAATCGCAGTAGTCAAAGCATTACTGTAAAAAAAAATCACAATATAGCCACTGCAGTACTGTAAATTGGAAAGTAACCTACTGTACTTTTACTTTTTTATCTTATGTTAAATTGTTTTGTTTTTTACAGTGAATCCATAAAATACTGTAAATGGACGTACGGTACCTTTACTGTAAGAAGAATTCACAGTAAGTTGCTGGCCAATTGTTGCCAGTAAGTTACTGTAAATTTAACATTAAATTTGTTACAGTGTAGTATCCCCATATGTCCCTCAAGAGTTGGTCAGGACCAAAGCAGAGCTAAAAGACAATGAATTTGCATGGACTCAGACACAACTGATAATGTTGCTCTGTGTCTACTGGATGTATAAATAGACAACAGTTTGCTAACATTTGCGGTAACAACTTTATAAAGTGATTATAGTAAAGATTGTAGAGTTACTGTATAACAATGTTGTATTTAGAATTGGTTCTGCTGCTCGAGTGCCCAGAAATCAATGAATGCATGTATGAATGTGTTTGCCACGCTCAATTAAGAATTCTATTTCCCCCCCACTGCTGTTTGGATTTTTCGTCTTTGATTCTTTGTGTGTTGGGATGATTGATGTGTCACCTTGAGTTTGCTTGCTTCACCTGTCTGTGCTCTCTCTGCAGGTGATCATTAAAGCCAATTGGAACACCTGATGGTCCATCCATCCATCTTCGTCTGCTTATCTGGGATTGGGTCACGGGGGCATCGATCCCAAACTTCCCTTTCCCAAGCCACATTAACCAGCTCCGACTGAATGATCCCGAGGCTTTCCCATATATATATATGTATGTATATATATAGATATATATATATCTATATATATATATATATATATATATATATATATATATATATATATATATATATATATATATATATATATATATATATATATATATATAATATCTAAGTAACATTACGAGTCAGAGAGACAGTCGCTAAATGAGTCACATTAACTTCATGCTTCATCAAAGCACATTGCTATTGCCAAGTGACATCTGTATTGGACTCATTTTCTGTGAATGATGCGGCGACGGGGTGAAGGCAGTATTAGCAAGCTAACGTCAGCCAACTAACACCGGCTGTCTGGTTTCTGGTTCCGTCGTGCTTTTATGCTGCATCGCTTACAGAGAATGAGCTGAACAGCAGGGTCTAACGTTAGCGGTCTGCTGACCTGCTGCCGTTGGGTCTAATGTTAGCCGACCACTGCCCCGGATTGTGGGGAAAAATTGTATTTCTTTCAAATTGGTAACATAGACGTAATGAGTGGCAGATAATGTGAAGTAACATATAATTTTCTTTTGTTTGAGTGAATTTCTCTTCCACTTGCCCTATAAAAAAAAGGTCCTCGATAAGCAGACAAGCCTTAATATAATGTCGAACAGTGTCATGTTAACACTTTAACATCTTTGTCTTGCAATTGGCTTAATAATAAGGATGTGATCAGTTAAATTACTAAGTTGATTGTCATGATACAGGTGCCTTAAAGAATTCTGAAGGTTGTGTAAAAACAGAAGAGACAGTTTGTTCTGTTCTTCTAGTCTCTGTTATATCTTAATGAAGAAATAACTGTTGATACCACTGGGCTGTCAGAAAGTTCAGTTACTAATTATTACCTTGTACCTTAACTGCTATCAAACTGTAAGTAAATGTCAGTTTCTTTTTGAGATGTCAACTAAATTTATGTGGCGGTCTGCACAACACTGAACTAATCCCGTTAGCTGCAAAGCATTTATTTGGACACACCAAAATAAAGAAACCATCAAAATGACTTGCACCACCGCAGTGATGAATGCAAGGTTGTTCTGTAAGCATAATTTTTAAGACAAAATGGAGAACATTTGAGTGGCGGTGAACAAGTTTTCTCCAGATTAAAATGGCCTTTAATGGTAAATGTCAGTTGCTTGATAGGAAGTCTGAAAACAGCTAAATGAATGGACTTCATCATGTGGGTCATGGCATGAATTCATAGCAGGTGTCTTGTGGTCAGATGAGGACTACTAAATTAAATACACTGGCAAACAAGACTAAGGGTGTTTTTAGGCAGCCTTTTTTAGTCTGGTTAAATTGGACTCTGGTTTGATTCCAACTTTTGGGCAGGTGTGAACACTTTGCACTGGGGTGCAGATCTGAACAACTGCACAGAGACCATTCTAGTCAATTTACCAAAACTATGGAAGCGAATAAGAGACATAAGTCTTTGAATTTTATCAGCCACTGAATACTTAATGTTGAAATATTTTATTTTGAAAATTATGGATCTGAATTTATTTGTTTTCAATTGACCTCTTTGAAATTATTTTACTTCAGAAACAATATATCTGAATTTATTTGTTCTGAATTCACCTCTTTGAAATTTAAATTTGAAAATTCTTGGTTTCCATTTTAAAAACATGAATTTCGATACATATTTTTTTAATGGTCAAAAATTCAGATACAAAAATACAACTTGTAGAATTTCAGATAAAATAGATTCAAGTTGATCAAATTCGATTGCTGAAATTCAGATTGAAAAATTCAATATCAGTCAAATTCAATTGCTGAAATTCAGATAAAAATTCAAGTTAAATATTCACACAGTAACATCCGGGCTACCCAGGCTAGAGAAGCAGTTGAGCCTGCATACAATCGACGTCTGGCCTATCAGAACACGGCCTGTCTGTCATGTGACCCAAGATCTCGGTACGGATATTGAAACGGTAAACCGCTGTTAACATGACAGCCAGGGGAAACGACGGTGCTCCGGTAAGTTTGCTGTTCATGTCCAACCCAACTCAGGGCTCGATAGAAGTATGTTGTAGCTAAATATGTTTGGAACACATAGCTACGGTTTGTGTGACTTGTGTCTCTATGTAGCTAGCTAAGTCTGCAGGACAACATGTTATAGCTAGGTAGCTAACGCTAGCGCTTAACAGAGATGGGAAGAACTGTACTATATATATATGGAATATCTTTCCTATTTTACTCCCGTATATAAATCCTTGAGCACGGATTGTTATGAATCCCTTTCTCAGCTGACCCAGCGGGCTCCGTACTTTTCTTTTCTCTCACTTCTCTCACTGTGTCATGTGGGGCGGTGTCCGCTTTTCTCCGACATGACGACCTTTAGTACAAAACTAAAGTAACGAGTCAATTTTGTAAAATATAAGGAGTATAAAATACCAATATTTGTGTTAAAATGTAAGGAGTCGCCACAAAAATAAATAGTAAAGTAAAAATATCTGAAAAATCTACTTTAGTACAGTTCTTCCCATCTCTGTTAAGCGCTAGCGTTAGCTACCTAGCTATAACATGTTGTCCTGCAGACTTAGCTAGCTACATAGAGACACAAGTCACACAAACCGTAGCTATGTGTTCCAAACATATTTAGCTACAACATACTTCTATCGAGCCCTGAGTTGGGTTGGACATGCCTTTCCTGGCTGTCATGTTAACAGCGGTTTACCGTTTCAATATCCGTGCCGACCGAGATCTTGGGTCACATGTGTTCTGATAGACGTCGGTTCCAACTGCTTCTCTAGCCTGGGTAGCCCGGATGTTACTGTGTGAATATTTAACTTGAATTTTGATCTGAATTTCAGCAATCGAATTTGATCAACTTGAATCTATTTTATCTGAAATTCTACAAGTTGTATTTTTGTATCTGAATTTTTGACCATTGAAAATATGTATCGAAATTCATGTTTTTAAAATGGAAACCAAGAATTTTCAAATTTAAATTTCAAAGAGGTGAATTGAGAACAAATAAATTCAGATCCATAATTTTCAAAATAAAATATTTCAACATTAAGTATTCAGGGGCTGTTAAAATTCAAAGACTTATGTCTCTTATTCGCTTCCATACAAAACACCCCCCAATATCGTATATGCCTTCTCTACTACACCACAGATGATGAGAGATTCATCTTGGAGGTGGAAAAACAAAGTAAATGCCAGAAAAGAGAAGGCATGGCATTTAATTGCAGGAGTGATTGAAGTGGGAGGTAGATACTACAGGATTTAAACTCTGGAAACCATACATATCTGTACAAAAGTCCCAATCCATCCAATACTTGTTGAGATATTTAAGTCTGTACAAAAGTGGAGGGCCAACCAAGAACAATCATCCACTTTTGCAAATCTTTTTTTCATTTTCTGCCACAATTTAGCGAAAGAGGACATGGCCCCTTTGCTATTTATAGCTGTATGTAGAAGTAGCAGTGCATGTATGGACTGCTGATATCCTCTTCAGGCTTAATGTTCTTGCTCACATTCAAATGGTAGCTTAGGAAACCTCATGACTCCTATAGAGGGGCCGTGATTGATGTGCATTCAAAGAGATTCCTTTAAAGGCGTGAAGGGTTAAGTGGCTGTTAACATGGCCTATTAGTGCAATTTTATGACTCTCATAGATACAATGATGCATATACGTACGGGTTCATGCCAAACTCATCTGTAATGTTAACTTTGAAAGCCAAGACCGAGCTGTGGTGTAAGAGGAAAACTCACAGCCCTAAGCTGATCTGTCTGTCACACTTTATACTGAAACTCAGACAAGCACCAAATCGTCTCCTCTATCTGCTGTGCTGCTTCCTGTTGAAATGTGGCTCATGCAAGAGGGCAGTCTATCCCTCTCCATCTCCCACACTGTAGGAAAATTTAATTTTCATGAATAGAAAAACTCCAGTGAGTCAAAGTTAATCTCAAACTTTATGCACAAAGAGGTAACCGGAGAGTTTCACTGCACGACTCTGCCTGAAGGGGTATTTACATACCTCTCTCGCTACAGTTATGAGAGATGGTTACCATGACAATGATGCACTTTTATGTGATAAATGAGTAGGAGCTTCCAAATGAACTTTTCTCGACTAATTTTGTCGCTGTGTGAGGAGGAAGAGAAATCTTTAATTTGTAACCATGACATATTGTAGCTTCAGAGGATTCTGAGCATACAGACACATTTTCAAAATTGCTTTTCATTAGTTTTCCTAGCATTTAATTACAGTATGTCATGTTTAATAGCTTTTGTTACTTTGCTCTGGTAGAGCCTGAACAACTCCTGTCGGTTCTGTTCTTTCATCTTAATTCTGTAATACACTAATAAACCATAACTTGCTATATTTACCAAGTGGCAATGAAATTATTTAAAGCTGCACTAATCAACACTTATTAACATATTAACAACAGTCATATTAATAATCATGTGTAATGTGAAAGGTGTCACTCATTGTAACAAAACCAAAGAGTTTCATCTTAGCTTACCAGAGCACTTTAGGGTCTTTTTGTGTATGTTTTGGTTGTACTGTTCTGGCTCACTTTCACTTCTCATCAACCTTGTTTCCAGCAGCAGCAGGTGTTTGTTTGTTTTTATTTTAGCAAAAAAGCTCTGTTAACTCATTGTATGCAAGATGTTCTGCACTAAACGGCAGCAAGTTGCTAACTGCTGTTAACAACTAGTTTGTAAACATACTGGAACACTTTCCCTTAGGAGTTGGTGGAGAGCAAAAATGGAGGTGAAAGAGAATGAATATTGGCCTTACTTAGATCCACGGGGGTAAGGCAGCATCTGGAAAGCATACCTCCAATGGGGAGATTCTAACAAGCCATCACCTTCCGTTAGCATTCCATTGACTCCCATTCATTTTGGCATCACTTTGACAGTAAATAACTTTATATCTAAAGTGTTTAAAGACTATTTGTCCATTGTTTATTTCTAAAGAAACACAACAATGTATAAAAGGTTCCTTGTATCTCACATTATGGCCTCATAGCAGCCATTTAAAAAAATAAAATAAATAGACTTACGATTGTGTGATAACCACCCGACTTTCTGTCATACAGTAGAGAAATGACCGTATAGTCAGGAGAAAATCGCAGGCAGTTTCGACTTACATTAGCTGTTTAAGATTAATTACTAACGTCAACTAGCATTTTAGTTACCAAACCTTAGCCTGTACCTATGTTATTTCCTTACATATACGTACGCTCACAGTCTATGCAAGATTCAGAATGATTGAGATTTTTCTTGGCACAGCTCCCAGAAGACTTACAACTTTCAGACAGGTTGCTCATGTCACATCTACACTGGTCTCTGTCAAAGTATATGGTGTTGCGGTGTCAATTTCTTTCACTGTCTATGGTCAGATCAGCAGAAAAATGCATCCATCGCTAATGTTGTTCTGTCTCTGCTGAATGTGTAACTAGGCAACTTTGCTAACACGTTAGCCAAATCGTTATTAGATGATCGTATGTAAATGTTGTGTTTACAGTTTCTTCTGCTGCACCCAAATGACCCCCACACAAATTAACTAATACTGCTTAAAAAAATCAACTTTACATGGTTCACAACATTTTCTTCAAAAAAAAAGAGAAATTCTGCACAAATTCAAGTTGTGTAACACGTTTCTTGTTAGTGATTCTAAGCAGTGGCGCACTAACCCCAACCGGTTGTCAGACACAGCCTACCAAGAGCCTGGGTCTGTCCGAGGTTTCTGCCTAAAAGGAAGTTTTTCCTCGCAACTGTCGCACTAGAACTTTTGGGTCCTTGTAAATTATGGAGTGGGGTCTAGACCTACTCTATCTGTAAAGTGTCTTGAGATAACTCTTGTTATGAATTGATACTATAAATAAAATTGAATTGAAATTGAATTTGCTATTTATTGTTGGCTAACGTGATTGCTTGGGAGAGAAAAGTCTGCTTGAGGACCTAAAAGATGAGATATAGAGAAAATGGGTTCCAGTTTTTCAGGAAAACCATATACCAGCATGAGGAGAGCAATAAAATGAAAAAGAATTGGAGGGAAAAAAAAGAGAGAGAGAGAGAGAGAATCTTCACTCTCAGATGTAATTTTACTCTGGAAAATGTGTCAAAAGATTGAGAGGACAGCTACTAGCAAGATGAATAGCATGAACCTATGTGTGCGGGAATGGATAATGGGAGATGGAGAAGAAAGAAAAATGAGGGGAAGAGAGGTAGATACTCTGGCAGAGTGGACTGCTTGTAACTAGGTAAAAGAGGGAGGGAAGCCAACCTCAAAAGACTAAAAGACACACGGTGAGTCAGATTGTGCAGAAAGAAAAATAGAAGCAATGCCTGCGGGCTAAAAGTCACCACATTAGCCGGCCATCATCCACCTCGGCTGACCACACAAGTCTCTCCACAGGAACCATCATTAAACCCTCCCTACAGGTGTCTGGGTGAGTGATTTTAACCAGAGTAAACAGCACAAGATTAATGATGCGAAATAGCTAACAAAGGCCACAGAGCTGGTAGCCCAACAGTGACCATGTCAATGAAAAGGTTATTAATGTTTGGGAAGGAGCGGACACTGTCTCTGTTGCTCTACTGCTCAGTGTTTTTCCTGTTGTATATGATGTAATAAAGTATGTAGATGTGTGTGTTTGTGTAACCATGTAATTTATTAGGATTATCAGAGGCTGAAGGAACATTGTAAATACAGGTAAATGATTTACAAAACATTACATGCAGACATCTCATTCAAATACTGTGAATATTACTCTGTAACTTTTTAGTCTCATTTTTTACAAAAGTAGGAGACCCAAAGAATGAGGAAAAAAACAGTAATTATAGTGAAATTCATCAAAACACTTTATCAGTGTTCCCTTCAATAAACATCTAGATTTCATAACAGGGGTCCAAGCCGATGCGTCCAAATCAATAGCAAATTTAGGATGTCGATGCCCGGCCCGCAGCTCATTACACGGGCCAGTGTTATTTACTTGCTTTGGGCTGCCTAATCCTCCGTCCCTCCTTTACTCCCTCTCTCCTCCTCCTCTTGTTCCAGGATGTTATTTAATACAAATACCTCACCACACAGTACAACCTGCTCCCACTCAGTGTTACCAGGAGACAGTTACTCCAGAATCCAAAGCCAATCAGCTAGCACTCCCAAATTAGACATTATTGTCAAGATGTCCAAATCACACAAACGCACAGGGCCCCTTCTGTTTCCGCAAACTAAGATGTCAGTGTTCCCAGAGCATTAAGGGTCGGAATGTGAAATATTTGTATTGTTTTGTTCTTCATATAAACTGGTAAACATATCAATTTGGTTGTTGAAAAAGGACCAACAGCCGTAAAAAGTGGCACAAGCAAATTGTGAGCAGATAAAGTAAAATTTTAAAAAGAGTTCCAGAAAGATGAGTGTAGTCAACATGCAGTAAAGTCAGACCTCTAGACTAAAACATGTTAAGCATCTAAATCTACGTTATAGCATGGTACTTAAAGGCAGGGTTGGTAATGTTGAAAAGCTAGCAAGATTTGAAAGTAGCATCTCCTCTGGGCTCCATCTACTCCCTCCCCCTGCCCTCAGGGCTCCCCCACACACACAGACGTGCATGAGCGTTGCTTCCTTTTCTTTTTTAACAGGCCAGAGCTCGGGCTTGCGCATTGAGTCCAATCTCAGACTTGAGCTCAGGCTTGCACATTAAGCTCATACATAGGAGGGCTTGAATACGGGCAGTGGGGCACAATACTCCTCCAACTCCTCTATGTTTCTGAATGAATGATATATTTTATATAGACTACTCATATTTCCACAGTAAAACATTTTTACAGGTTACTGCACAATATAATTTATTCATTATATTTTGATGGAATCAATCATGGTGGAATGCAGCCAAGTACATTTACTCTACTTAAAAGTAAGTATGTACTTCCCTTAAACAAGGTTTAGAGGTACATGTACTGTACTTTCTGTTTCATGCTACTTTATTCTTTTAATTTAGAACATTTCAAAGGGTAATAGTGTACTTTTACTCCTCTTTTATATTCTATTTTATACTGGATGTAGTTACTAGTTACTTTGTAGATTAAGTTTGTAAATACAAAATAATATTATGTCTCATAAAATACAATTTAGTGCCATAGTTTAACAATCCAATAGCATATAAAACAGTTCAAATGAGCTCTTCCTCGTTCAACAGCAATAAATTGTTGCTTGCATATTCATCAAAGATGGGGACTTGAGTTTAAGAGTCTGACTTGAGTCACACATAAGTTGCACACACAGTGACTTCAGACTCGTCCTCAAAAGACTTCAAACTTGACTTGGACTTAACATGCGTGACTCAGGAACAATCTTTACATAACCACTCAAATCAGACTCTAGCTCAGGGACTTGTAAATTCCAGATGATTTATATCCACTTGGAATTACAAGTTATTCAATGATGTGACATGACTATATTATTTTCAAATATCAATATTCTGTGACTTGATCATCTATTAGAGACAATAGTGAATTGCTGATTTATGTCCACATAACATTCTATCATTCATATATATATATATATATAAGGTTGAACATTAATTCTCTGACTCTTCATCCAGAGGTTATCCTTCTCTATTAGGCAAATGTCTGATTGTTAGGACAAAGAACTTTTGTATTCAGATTTGATCAGAAAACATATTGTACAAACTATTTAGGCCGTAATGCCACTTTTAGGCCAACAAAAAGCAGCCCTCCTGATTAATTTCAATGAAAACACTGCATTAGCACAGGCAAACAAAATGCAGAGTTGTCAAACAAAAAAAAAACATGCATAATCTTTTGCCAAAACACAATGCTTGCACATGTAGCACCAAAGCAGCTGCTTGTGTTTAAATGCTGGGCAAATAAAAAAAAGAAAAAAACACCCCTCAAGTCCACCTCTGGTCCGGACAATGTGATGCTGATTATAATCCAGTGTAACAATGAGTTACTATTCAATAGATAATCAATCTAAACCTATCAATCATATCTTAATCGTAATTTGTTTCTTTAAAACCAAGCATGTATATATTTATATATCAATAAAATGAAAATAAAAAGCGTTTGTTATGGCTCAGCGGCTCTGTTGGCTTGGCCTGCTGTGTACTGAACATCCAAAAGTTGTCTGAGGAGGAAGCTGTGATCCTGTCGCCTCAGTGTTTACACACAGCTGTTTAACCAGGGATCGCCAGCGGCTATGCAAAGGGGGCCTGGATTATTCTGCCTCTGCCAAATGAGGCAGAATGCAACTAATTCTATTTGAGCTTTAGCACTTGAGTCATCTTTACGACCCAATTAGCTCCCTAAAATAAAAGATGGGTAAATGAGAGACTTAGCATGCTTCGGAAAACTAAAAACTGAAACAAAATGTAAAAACAAGATGGTGGAACTTGTTATTTGTCTAAAACAAACTGGAACAGGCATGTTAAGGGTAGATGTCGATGAGTAGTCATGAGCAATGAGTACAATGACCCCCACTGGTCATTGTAGGTACAAGAGACAGCGGGAAACGACAGGAGAACTTTATTGATCTTGTTCCCTCCCTTTGTAGAATTTCTACCTAAGTAATAATTATAAGGTAAACATAAATTCCTGCATTGAATTTGTGATTATTTGGCTCTGTTCACCTCACGAGCAAATACACTGTGCACGCTATGGTTTTTCTATGAACACACAGGACAACCCACCTCTCGGGGTCAACCCCTTTTTTCACCGAAAATGGCCTAGGGCTCGTCTATGTATTTCCCCCAGTCCCTCTTATTCCTCGCCTCCAGAAACGCATCCAGGAGGAGAGCCTATTGGTTTATATGGTGGCACCTGAACGCACAAGCACATCCTGGTTCCCTACCCTGTTCAACTATTGGCAGGGTCCCCATAGCAATTGCCGTTGCAAGGGGACACACTGTCGCAGCCAACCAGTGCAATATTCCACCCCCTGGTAACAATGGCCATGGTGGCATTGACTACATCAGCTTCGCCCTTGACCTAATAGCATTAGCTCTTAGAGGGCGAAACCTATACAAAATAGAACGATAGTTACGTATTGTAACTCCAGATTCTATGAGTATAGGCACAGCCCTCTAAGATTCGGGTCACTTGCTTCACCAACATTAGCTGAAGAAAAATGCTGCTGTTCGGAGCAGATTTCTGGTCACCCCACTGTAATATACAGTAGTACAGTACAGTGGACTAAGAGAGGCCCAAGTGGGGAACAGGGCGCAAAAGAAATCTTTTTTTCCCCAAAAAAATTGCTACAGTTTCCACATACTTTGGCCCTCTGGGAGGGTCCCGAGGTCATTAGGAAGCTAACACTCTCAATTTTTTGTTTCTTGTGTCAGTGTGACACTAGGCCTCACTGACACAGAGCTAAAGAGGTTAGAATAGAGAATTTCTATTTCCGTCCAAGTAAATCATATGTAAAATGATTAAAAAACACTACTGTAAGCATATTACATGATCTACATACAAAAATAGTACGCCAGCCACATGTCTGAACTTAATACAGAAAAAATCCAGAAGAAAATGACTCAGAAAATGGTTATTTTATGAAGTTATTTCTACAGATATGTCTGTACGTTTTGTTTATTTCCTCTCAGAAAAAAGCCCAAAAAGTGCAAAATTAAAAACTTCTCAAATTAAAAAACACATCCCCATCACTCATACACATATCTAAAATAACTACATGCATAAATTTATAGAAATAAGTCATTATAATTTGATGAAATAGTGAAATGCAATAACTAAGGCCTAATTTTTGCTTTGACACAGATGGAGCCATCACAGGGTTAACATTTTCTGGTCATGTTTGGTATCAATCAACTCGTCTTCTTATTGGCTACACAGGGAGGCTGGTTTTATAACTATTGCTTTTTGACTGGTTGGAGTAGATGCCAGTCTTTCCCACTTTTGCCCTCTGTAAATCGTGCGACTTGATTGGCTTCCATAAGGGATAACTCAGGTTAGAGTAGACGGATTGGCTGAAACGACCTGTCAATCAAAAGCTGTTGAGTCAACCAAACTTGCTGAATAGAAGGATACACTGGAGCGTTAGTAGCGCCGACAGTAGGAGCGATTAAAGTCCATAAATGATGGACTTTTCAGCTTTGTTTACGAGGAAACACGGCCAGAATCTATAAGATTGTGAGGGGACCAGCTCGTTTTGAATTAAAAGGATTGGATGTACTTATTCTCTGAACTGTTGGCAAAGCAGGAAAAAAAAGTTTCTGGCGATCTTTCACCGCTGTGAATAGAGACACGAGGAGAAAGGTAAGGACGCACGTTGACTTTAGACACTATCGGCGCAGAATCCTTCTGTATTTCTTTACTTTTAAACATGATTAAAACCGCTATAAGTCACCTTATGCTTATATGTGTCAATGGAATCATGAGACTTTAAGCTTTCTAATGATGTGCTGCATGACCGTGTTCATGAAGACATAACGCTTGCATTTGAGTTAAGAAAACGTTTTCTCCTAAAATGGAGAAAACGGTCCCAATGACGGGACAGTGCTGTCCAAGAGGACAAGCTCCTGTGTAACTCCCAAACAGCAAGTATGTTAAGTCTGTTTCTCTCTGCAGTGGTTAACGTTAACCTAACTGATGGTCCACTGGACAAGCGCTAATGTTAGCTAACGTTAATATCAGCTAATGTCAGCTATGAGGAGTTCCAGGTGTACCTGTGATGTATGGTTAATAAAAAAAAAAGTGGCTGTCAATGTTGATGATGTGGCAGGTCGCCACAATTAAATCACTGTATGGAAAACCACTAAAATAACCCCGTCCGCTGGAGGCTATTTATTTGGCTGATATTTGACTTTAAAAAACAATGCTTTCATTTCCAAGGTCAATTGGATTAACTATTCAGTGATATTACATTCCTCACCCTTCAGAGAACCAATATGTTGGCTGTTTACTGCAGGCACAGTTCAATAACAGCCACAAAGAAAAAAAGTACCAAACTGTTGACTTACAGCTAAAACCTACACTGTGAGTGGTTGGTGAATAGTTAAAACTGCATTATCTGCTTTAACTGAATGTTTTCAGAGGAATTAAAGGATGAGGTTAGTGATATCTTTCTTACGGTCCCCAAATCCTATTAAACCTATTTAACCAACAATGATCTTAACATACAAGCAACTATTGTCTCTGTAGCAAAGCCTGAAATATCTCAAAAGCTCCATTGTTGTTCAAGAAATATTAAAACCAGTTGCAACGCCAAATCGGTTCAGGGGTGTAAAGTAGGGGGGCCCCTTCCTTACTTCCTACCCCTGTCCCTCCCCTATGTAAGTCGAGCCGCAGATTTGAGTTGCGCATGCTCACATTTAAACGGTTTATGGCATAATGTGTCATACTGTGAAATAATAAACTTTTGTTATTACAAACAATAACTGCAGATGGGAATCATTTCAAAAACGTTCATTATAGAAGTCTCTTGTTATTATCTGGTATGCTACTCATCGCAAAGTAATGCATGCGTGACTCACATCTGCACTCACACTTGCATCGGGGACTGACACCCCTTCTGTCTCCCTTGCTCAGGCCACACCCATTTTCAAACCCTGATTTCATTTTCACCCCTGTAAAAATTCCTGATTGCACCTTGCACGGTTGCAACGCTGTCCCTGTGACAAAATCTGGCCGCAAACACACCTGGCTTCTGTGGTAGTTCCCAACGCAGTAGGTGTCTCCAGGACCCCATTTTGCCATGATGACACACACTCAGACTCACAAGGTGAAAACAATACCAGCATCGCTGTAATGGATGGTTAACAGTGTTGCACTGGCTGACATATATTTAATTATGTTGAACATTGGCACTGTAGTTTGATTTCTACTTGCTGTTGTAAATACTCACCATCAAATGTGTACTTTATTCACCCACAGCTAAGAATAGTCCCCAACAAATCCCTACAGTGATCTACAGTGCCCAGCTTGACAATACCTGTTAATAAAACATTAGGTTGTTATGTGCCTCAAGTTGATCAAGAATAATAATCTAAACAAGATTAAACATCATTCTTGATTAAACACCAAGCACAGACAAGACTCTGTTAGTTACACTCATAACCTTGGCAGACAGCCTGTGTTAGCTCATGCTTTTCTACCTTGAAACCATTTTGGCAGCAATGACATAAAATTGGCTAATGAACATTAATATCTATTACTGAACCTGATTTTAAGGTAATTCTTCTGATTACAGTTTTTCTTATAGGAATTTAGCTTATGCCGTTTGCACTGTAACCAGTCATTTGTTTAGAGCAGGGGTGGGCAATTAATTTTCCCAAGGGTCCACATGGGAAACAGACCAATTGAAAACAGACCAATTGAAACAGACCAATTGACTAAACTCAATTCTGCTCAATATTAATTTTATCTCTTTTTAAAAACCAGTAAATGTTAAGGTCTTTGATAAGATGCAACTGGTAAGGGCACAAATGTTATGATTAGGACATGAAAAAAATTAAGCAGACATAGTACAAAATACAATTTTGTCACTATTTAATCAATATCCATGATTGCGATTGTGACCAAAATGTGCATGTTTTTTCGCCATTTTACAAAGAACAGCATTAAGTTAACTTTACAAAGTGCTATATTATTATATTATATGCCCTTGCATTGCAATTTGGTGTTTAGTTCATTCATTAGTGCAGTCACATCAACAGCAAATGCAAGATCACCGATCCAATTTACACCTGAGAGCTCTGGGATGTCTTTGCCTTTCGTATCACAAAACTCTCATCTCTCTGCTCTCAGGTCCCGTACTCTTTTGAGCACTTTGGCCAGGCTGAGCCACCTGAAAACTGTGTGGTAGCCTATGTCTGTTCAGTTTCATGCTCCTCCAAAAGTGACACAAACTGCCTGTGATTTAATGCTCTTGCCCTGATGAAGTTAACTGTTTGTTACAACATCAATAATATGGTTCAGATTTAGCACTGACTTACACAATACCTGCTGATGTATAATACAATGCAAAAATACCAATTTCATGTCATGTCCGTCAGAATCGGACAACCATCGGTTGTAACACATGCCAGTTTGTTCCATTTAAGTCCCATTTTGTCAAACCGTGCATTTACCTCAGTGAACAAATCACTCCCAGTTGTCGTCTCTTTCATTGACCCTAACCCTAACCCGAAATTGTCTGCTTTGCTTTGCAGCTGAATCTCCAGGTTTCCCGTGATGTCCTCAATTCTTCTTGTTACGGTTCGCCTGGAAAGCGGCCCGTTCTTAAACTCCTCTTTTTTCTCTTTAATAAAGTCCCCTTCACAAAATGGTTTATGGTTTTTGTCTTGACTGCTGCATACCTGGATGGGCAATGCTTAGTAAAAAAGCCTTGTTGCTTTTGCAGTTTAACTAGCAAAGCTTCAGATGTCTGTGCCCGCCCTGCATTGGTCAAGCTGTATTTCTCTGCGTGTTTAGAGTAGTACTAGTAGCAGTAGTAGTGGCGATTCAAATTATAATCCCACAGCGATCTGTTCTACACTAACTAAGCACACGGTTTTACCTTTGACTTCAGTAAATAAACTTAGAAGTTCATGTTTGGTTAAAAACTTGGTGCTTTGTATCAACCTTTCTTTCTTTCTTTCTTTCTTTCCGATGAGCTAACATTTTTGAGGGATAACTGCTCATTCACAACCATGTTAATGTCTTGTAAGCTCAGTTTGCGGCTCTCTGACACATTGCAGTTCTTCATCTACTTATTTTTAATTGCGACTTTCAACCAGAGAAGACAAAGCTGCATATAAACTGTAATTTATTCAATAACATTTCTTAGCATTTTTATTGTCTGCATTGTTCTTGACTTAATGGACCTGACAGAATTTACGTTTGATCCCTAACTTCCCATCAACCTCACATGGGCCGGTTAGGGCCGCCCAAAGGTTCTGGTACAGAGCATAGCTGCAAACTCAAGTGGGAAGAAAAACATGTTGTCTCTGCTTACTATGCATCCTTCTTCACACTTGTCTCCTCAACCACTTCTCTCCTTCTCTTTGCTACAATTGAGGATGGCATGCAACACAAATCGGATGCACAATACTTACAGAAAACATAGTTAGGGGCACTGTAGCCAAAATGTGCATTACCACGAGAGCATGTGATAAAATTCCTGCTTTTCTGGAGAATTAATGTGCATAAAGGTGTGTAGAACTTCCTAGAAATCAGCCATGGATGTTTTGATGCATATCATACGCTGCTGGCTTGAGAGGCGAACCATGCTGTCCCATAGAAAATGAATATAATTATAAACTAAGCTTTGCTACGCACCACTTTTATTTGTCAGCCACTGTCAGATGGGCATGCAAAGCTTACGTTAGCAATTTACATCACAAACATGTGGCCAAGCACAATCCAGCATCAAGTGTAGTTGTCAAAAACTATTTAAGTTCAAAATGAAACATGCAGGTAACATATTTCGCATTCAAAATGCTGCATTTTTCCCAAAGGTGACAAGTTTTCAGTTGTGTAAAAGGCTCGCTGAAATTGAGTAGATTTCTTGATGATCTCTCACTGTAAGGCCACTCTGGCCCCATCATATCGCTTGAAACACAACAGCTAAACAAAAAACAAAAAAGAACCAGGGTCTTGAGAGAAAATCACTCCCAGCTCTCACCTATGTCTGTAAACAAACACACGGCTGCTACAGAATCAGTGGTCACATCCTTTTTTGCTTTGCCTGAGCAGAAACCCCTCACCATCTGTGGCTGGATTTTAAATGGGCAGGTGGGTGATATTCCTGTTAATGCTTAGTTGCCTGCAGGCTAAGGCACGCTTCCAGGTCACATTGTAGAGGATTTGGCCTAGTTAGAACTTACATATGTATGTTGCTGGACGCCATCTGTTGAGTGTCTTCTGTCCTTCTGTGGTGCGCATGTGTGTGCATGACTTTCAGTATAATTATAATGGGAGGAGTTTGGATTTGCATGGCCTGGAAAACGGTATTTTTATTCCCCGTGGACGTGTCAATTGCATTCGTATTTTTATTATAAATAAGAGGGGGATCTGCTTGTATTGGATTTTAATCAACCAGTCCTACATCAATTATGTAAAGAAATGTTCAGAGTTCATCAACCTGTTATTCTTCTTTTTAAGTCATTATGATCACACTTGGTGAGAGAACAGTTTTTTGCTGCGTGCTTTTCAATTAAATTTCAAGAGAAGCAGCACTGGCACTCCTAATTAATTTTACTGTGTTTACATAGTTTTTGGTAAGTTATGAGTTTAGTCAGAGGTTAAGTTGAACACACAGTAACACTTCCACATGCGGTTGGTGCATCCATTGCTATATATTTTACACCTTAGTAGTCTAGTCCAGAGGCCTAATTTGCGTGACTGATGCTAGGCTAAAGCTTACTTTGCTGATAGCACCTTTAATCTGCCAAAAGATTTGGGAAAAATACAAATAAATCAGAATATTTAATTCTAGATTTAATAGGTAATCATAGACACATAAGTACAGTATATAACATACAGTATGTATGATATATAAAGGACAACTATACATCTACAAGGAAATGTGTGCAAGTTAACAAAACTTAAAATCTAAAAATCCTTTAAATTGCACACATACTTCTCAAACCATTTTTTTTATTGCTTTATACCAAAGGATTGATTAAAATATAGAGCAAAGGGTTCTATTTTTTAAATGGATGTTCTCTAGATGGTCTTTAAATACATTTATACTTAAGTAAGATTTTGAATGCAGGACGTGACTGGCAATGGACTGTTTTTACTGTTTTTACTGTATTACTACTTTTACTACTGTATGTTCTAAATTCTTTTTTTATGATTTTTTTTTTTTTGTAGGAATAAGATATAGAAACACTGTGATCACTGAGTCAGTCTGTCTCTTTCTCTCTCACCAGCTTGAATTCTTGACCAAATAACAGCTTGACGTCATATGGATGACATGGCCCTTGTCAAGCCTCGGTAGCTTTGTAGCGCTACACCAGTAGACTGCAGTGATGACTCATGCAAACTAATGCACATATAAAATGAACAAGCAAATTGTGGTTCTCACAAAAACTTGAACAAGATATGAGTCAACCATAGCAACATTATTAGAAGGTGGAGGAAGGCAGTGAACGCAGGTCAGCAGCAAACCAGCTGATAGGCTGTGGATTAACCCTCACCTTCTGTACGGCTCCATATAATGGCCATATATACAAAAAAATCGTTATCAGTGGAGAACATCTGAGCAAAACTGGTTGAGAGCAGACACATTGCAGGTAATGGAGGACACCCGTTCTTAACCTCGACTCCCCACTACACATCCACTTAGCAGGCTATTTTAGTAGCTGCATGTACGAGGACACATATACACGAAAACAGAATTTAAAGCGGATATGTGAGGACTAACGAGTGGATGATGGTGGGTTGTTGATGGGCAGGGTCCATTATTTCTTCCATCATCTGTTATTGGGTGTTTGTATAACTGTCTCGGTAATGGCGGGTGTTTTTATTTTGGACCAGGGTCCTTTATTGTAAGTCAAGGTAAAGTCTGGCCAGCTGAGTTCCCGCTGTGTCTGAAAAAGCTTTAAAAATTTTAGAAACTGTGTCAGTGCTGGAATAAGGTCTGGCTACACCGCTTATCTATTCTGGGATAGGGGAAACACCGACTCTTACAATTTAAACATTTAAACAATCAGTTTTACATTATTAAAATGTCAAAAAATGTAATAAACAACATATTTTATAACCAACTTTTCAGTGGCTGACTGGAGTGAAGAAATGGTGTGAAAAATGAAGACACAGCTATCAGGAGTATTGTTCCAATCCCAGGTAGTATGAAAACCACCCACAAGAACAAACAACAGTGATCATGCTCAAATAGTAATACACTCTCTCTTCATGCAATAAATAAACAGAAACCTAGTACAGCACACACACAAACAGGAGTCTTACTGAAGGTTGTATTTGTGGAGCATTGACATCACGAGTGATGGGCCCTGGATGACGGATGTCAGGCCGGATCTGTCACCACCACTGTGTGAAACCACTGTCTACTGAGTAAAGGAGCATAAATCAACAGAAACTTCACACTGTGTGAACCAGCGACCACACAGATTATTGGTGGACCATAGAGCAAAAGCGCTTAGGACAACGTCTGCACAGTGTGTTCATTTGTTTCACAGGATAGTCAAAAGTGAGTGGAGTCTCTCCTGTCTTTGTTTTTGTGTGCTAATAATCTGAAGTGGACTAAAAGGAGCAGAACCAATATGAGAGGAGTGGATAAAGTGTTTTTCTTCTCTCTTTTTTTTTTTTAAAGTAACCTGCACTTTAAAAATTGCAGCCCTTAATTACCATTATAATCCCCTGATGGCTCAACCTACCTAAAAATGTTGCTGTAACCTTTCTAATGGCTTATCAAGTGGGAGTTTAGTTCACATTACTTGGGTATATTGCTGAGGCTGTGACCTTTGAAAATGGGAGCAAGAAGTAAAAATGTTGTGTTTTAAGTTTAAATACCAGTGTTGACTTTAAAATGTAAAATCTGTTTTATTCCTAATGTTTAGGTCGTCGGAGATGAAAGGTTCTGGAACATTATATTACATGTAGGGTCAGCAGTATAGTGGGTGTTTTTCATTTCCATGGCTGCTATGCTCTGGTACTCGCACACACATACACTTATGCACATACACATTCTGTGACACACAAATAGTTAGAGAATTAGAACAGGTCTCTCCAGACCTGCAATGTGCCTCGATAATTACACGTCTGCCTCTTTGTGTACCTATAGCTTATGATGACATGGTCCGTTCAGGCAGAAAAAATTAATTAGATTATTAATTTCCGGGCCTTGTTTGTATCTGCTGACTCTATCTGTTGTGGGCAGGTAAGGGCCCCATAAAGTGATTCAGCCCATTCCCTCACTGTAAATTTCCAATTCTTTAAGTGGAGAAAGTGTCTTTTAAGTGTTCTATCTTTTTTTTTTTTTTTACTTTAGAAGTTAGGATCTTAACAAAGCATTGGTAAATGGAAATACAGACTAAACAAACATGTTTGGCCGGTCTAGCGGCATGGTCCTGCAATGTTGGTCAGTCACGATTTGGGGTGAAATATCTCTCCATGACATTGTGTACAGACATTCATGGTACCCAAAGGATCCAAGAGCCTTTTCCTTTAGCATCATTATGAAGTTGATATTTGTGGTTTTAAGTGAAATACTTCAACTATCAAATGTATTGCCATGAAATCTAGTACAGGCATTCACACAGGGCTAGTAACAGGTTTAATATCCTTTGTCACTGTAGCCAATGCTATGCACCTGTAACCCAGTCAAGAAAAGGGTTTACAGAAACATAGTTTTGGCCAATCTGAGGTGGTTGAAGTCAGAGATTATTGGCTAATAAAATTACTTATTTAGCAGGGGGGGTTAACACTTTTGCATGCACTATATCCGTGTCACATTCTCCTTGGGTGCTGAACCCCCCCCCCAAGGTTGGATCCTAGAATTGCCCCTGAGCAATTTAAAAGAATACAAATAATACTTGCGATATCTTTGTTGAGTCTTATAAATCACTAGTGAAAAAACAAATTTCAGTTAGCAGAACGTTCTGTAAAATTTAGGCTAAAAAAAGAAAGACATTAACTATTCAGTTAAGAATGAAACTGGCATAGCTTCTTGAAACCAAATTCCAACTCGCAGTTTACTAATTTACACAGGAAGACAGACCTTAAAACAGGCATATAATTAGATTAAACCCTCTGTCAACATGTTTTGCTAGGGGCTTAATTTAATCGTATGCTTTGGGAAAAGCTGTTTTAATCCTGTTGAACTTTTTGCTAAAAGTCACCCTCTGTACGAAGCTAACTGGCTCAGATGGGGTACCCATGTGTGGAGATTTTCTTGGATAATTGTGGAAAAGGGAACAATATGTTTTCTCCAGGGGTCTGCCTGGACATTTTGTACCCTGTCAGCTGAACATATATGAAAAAAATAATGGCATGGTTTCCTCTATTTGTGCCCTCCGATCTTCACCTATGGCTTTCACACCTCATTTCCA
This sequence comes from Percina caprodes, assembly GCA_013375575.1. Taxonomy (NCBI): domain Eukaryota; kingdom Metazoa; phylum Chordata; class Actinopteri; order Perciformes; family Percidae; genus Percina; species Percina caprodes. The sequence continues at coordinate 4,255,631 of JABXJD010000011.1, read as the reverse complement.
CATCTGGTCACCACAGCTGTTCATGATTAATACATCATGTACTTATTTCAAATTGAATAATGATGTCCTTTTTCTTTTTCTTTACAGGTGGCAAAAACTTTGTATGTCGTGTTTGTGTGTGAGCATGTGTATGTTCATAAACATATCAATGGCCATTTGCTGGGCCAGTATTGATTCTGTTTAAACAAGTGTGCATTACAGAACTTGCCACTCAGCAAAGTCATAAAGTGTGTTATTGCCCATTAACTTCTGCTTTTTTTCTCCCCTTGAATGACAATGTAAATTTCACAACATTTGACGGAACAGCAATCAAGAGCAGTTGCCAACAGTACTGTAATAGTTTATGAAAAAATCATTAATCCATCCTATTTTTTTTTTTTTGGACAAAATAGGTTTCACTTCCTTCAACAAGTGCAAGAAAAGTACAGAAAATTAGATGATGACGATGAGGATGATGAGACAAATTTTACTCAAGTTTACCCATTACAAACTATCTAACCCTACTAATCCCAGTATAAGTCAAAAAAGAATTCCAATTTAAAAGAACTTACACGTTAAACTTACACTGGCTTGAGGGTTAAAAGTAGTAAGTGGTTGCTCCAAATATAAATACATGTCTTTGTTTTGAGGATTTATATTTTTTTCATTAGTCTGCATATTTTCACATTAAAAACCAAAAGCTTAAATTTTTTAAACAAAAAAAATACATACTAAACTATGCTTTTTTTGGGTCAATTAAGTATTTAATAAATAACTGAAGTAAAACACTTGTTCACTTTGGTTGAACTGGTCATAACCAGTAGATGTATGCAACCAGTGATTGTGCTTCGTTTTGAGGGGGTCACATGCCCAAAAGGTTGGGAACAACTGTCTTATTATCACTTAAAGCAAATGTTTGGAGAAATATGCTTAATCCATTTTAATGAGGAGAGTTTGACGAGAAGATTGATTTAGGATGAGCTGTATGACAGTAATGTAAGCGCCTCTGGGATGGTAGGATCAGAGATGCTAAAATTCAAAAAGTTGTACTGGTGACAATGACAAACATAAAATAACATAATAATCATAAAATAATGTCTGACATTTTTTCCAAAATTACTTTATACACACTTCACACTTCACACAGATTAAGGGGCATGAAGAAAAGGGCTGGCCTCTCTTTCAGTGTAAAGAGGATAATTGGTGGCTGACCCTCTAATGTCCATCATCATCTGACAGTGACTGACATTGTTCTGGTCCACCAGGAGCAACTGCCTCATGTGCGCATTCAAGCTCCAATGTACAGTGTTGGTGACACTCCAAACACACACACCCACACATTAAAACCTGTAACCTTGCATACAGAGTCTTATTTGTATGTGTAGTACACACTCAGTGGAGTCGTCACTCACTAATGGGTGTAATTAGGGCTCTTTGATCAGGATGGATGAGCACTCAATAAGTACAGTGATTAGTGATAAAAAGAGGTGTGCAAGGTGTACATTGTGTGTAGTGGGTGAATGAGTGGGTCCATGCATACATTTACTGATGTGTTTTTTCTTTTCTGGTACATTCTGCTCACTGCCCCGTTCTATTAAATATTTAGCCAAGATAGTGACATGGCAACATCGTTCTATTAAATTTGTCAATTCCCTATTCCTCTAGCACCATCATCAGATCAAATGTATCCAATACTTTGGTTAATGACAAAATATTTAAAATTAAAGACATTCCCCTCAGCTACATGTTGTGTTTAGTGCTACTTAGCTAATGTTAGCATGATAACACTATAAATAAAGTAAATAAAAACAGTTCTAAAACCAGGAAAAAAATAGAATACATACTAAAATCCTACTTGGAAGCACAGGAATAGAATTGACCAATACACTATATAATAGTATAACAAAAAAACAAATCTATAACATTATTCCTAATTTTGGAATTACAAGGCCACATAAAGGCTTAAAAAGATCATAATTTTATTCCTGATGTCTGAAAAATATGCTTAATTTGTTGTGTGTTTACACCACAGAACAAAAGTGTTGGACAGAATGAGGAACTTACTGTACAAATCTTACCAGTGAGGCTAGATGTTGTAAATTTTATTATGATACTAGGTGCTAGGCTACATGATTGTTGCTAGAGAAAGGTGTTTGTACAAGAGGACATGTAAGCTCATTGGTGAAAGGTGTACCGTGAATACTCATAGCAAATGTTGGGAATCTGGTCAATACAGTATTTCTTTGGTTAAATTGCTCAGTCCAATTGACTAAAATCAGTTGGATTTATAGTGGAACTTTCCTTTGCGGTTGTCAGCACCATCATACAAAGCAAAACTTATTACTGATTCATGGTCAATAAAATCATTTCCGCAGAATAGTTATGTTCAACGTGCCATGTTTACCATTGTATTTAAGTTATTTGCTGTTTCAGTTGTTAATTGAGCTTTATTTCAGGCCCATTTATGTGACATTGCTGAAAATTTTAAGGCAACAGGGTTGGAAATTGCCTAAATTTTCCACTGACTGTGTCATTGACCAGAAGTCAGGCACAAATTAACACATCTGCATACAGTGTCTCCCACTTTAAAATTTAGGCTCAGTTAAATGTGGTAAAATTGGAAGGAAGAACTAACTTTAACAATGTAATTTCCTCATCACAACAGGGACTTAACACTCAGCCAGTCTCGTCCTGCGCTGGCTTGCGCCCAAGTCCCAGCATGCTTAGATAATCATTAGACCGATAATTGAACAGACTAGTAAGGGTATTACTGCTCTTAATGCTTCAAGAACATTCTCACATCTCTTTAATCACACAGGACATAATTAACCTTGATGTTTGTTATTAGAAGATGACTCACAAATGCCCAGAAGGAGAAACAAGACTCGTATCATTGATGTCCAGTGGTTTAGTCAATCATTACAGTAGGAAGACACTGCAGAGTAATTCAGCCACTCAAGAAGTTTTCAAATATATTCAAAGATGGAACAACAAAAGAAAACATTTAATTGGATGGTTATTACCTTTACATGTCTGAAGTGTCATATATGGTAGCAGGGAATTCTAACTGTAGGCAGCAGCCGGTTAACATATTGGTAGCAGGTTCCACACTTTAATTCAATTCCCAAATGCAGCCTTTCTAAGCAGTATTTACTTAATTGTTAATGACCCACTGAAATGTAGCACTAAAAAGACATAAGGAAAAGTGCATACTAACGTATTTGTTTAATACGTTAAAAAACTCTAACTTCTTCTATCCTGCCTGACAAGAGGAGTTATATTTGATGACATTGACATTAATAAACTTAAAAAAATAGCTTATTTCAGTTTACAATTACATTCTGGTGTCATAAAGTGCTGCAACAATTTATTGATTATACCCTACTTATAATAGCTAAATAGGGAGGGTAAAAAAAATGTTACCACCATGGACTGTTACCACCTAGGGTACTTGAGTAATTGATCCAGAGTCATTAAGTTATTTATTTTCAGTAAATATTGTAAGTGAGAAACAAATTAGCCAAATGCAGTTTTGAAATAAGAGCAATGCTGCCTCCATCTGCTGTAGGACAGTAAGTACTGCAGTTTTCTACATATGGATTGAAACAGACAGACAAATGGCAACCTAAACTTAACAGGAGCAACCCTTATAAACCTAATAAAATAAGTCTTTTGAAAACATATGTGTGACATGTATTCAGGGTATGGTACACATATGGTGTCTCCTCCAGTTTAGACTTGGCACAGAAGAAAGGAGGGCTGCAGTCTAGACTACCCAGTTGAAGGTGCAAATATCTGTTGTGAATCTATTGCATTCCATTGTTAAAACTCTGAACAAATCCTCTCTCATCCATTTTAATTGGTATCATACATTTAATATCATAAATTGTTACACGGTTTTCCTTCCTGAAAATGTATGTGTGAACCTACTGTGAACCAATACTCTTTTCCTTTAGTGGCAAAGTCTTATCTATGTCATTCGATCGATTGTTAGAAAATCTATATATTCTTTTGTGTCTTATAAACCTTTAGACCATTGTAAAATGATCCCTACTACCCTGATGCACGCTTAAATTTGAGAGGTGTAGTATAAGTACCAGAGGCAGCCGTAATGTAAATCGAGTCACGACTCATGTTAAAAATGTAATTTGCTAGCAAAGAAGTATAGTAAAAAAAAGAAAAGGGAATGTTACCCTCAGATGAGTACGAGAGGTGTAATGTTTTGTGTTGGGATGCTTTGGTGTATTGAATCAATTTTCAGTGAAGAAAATTATTGAACAATAATGTTGATTAAAAAAAAATTAAAGGGTAATTTCAGGTATTTTTTCAACCTGGACCCCTTTCCCCATACCGTGGAAATCAAGAGTTGTTGCGAGAGCGCAATTTGAATTTTCTTAGCAAGTTACTCTGGCATCGAGTAATGCTCATTAACTATGCACATGTATCTGGGCTGCACCAATCGCATCAGTGTACAGTATCTGATATAGGCCTGGCCAGAGGCAACAGGCCTGAATTTAACAGTTTAATCTACCAGTTAGCTCCTCTGGTAGCTGAGCATATGGGGCTCTGGATACATCACCCCATGTGTTGTTGTGATTGGTCGTAGTGTTATCCAATTGCGTGCAGTAAGATTTTTCAAACGCACGCGTGGTGCCCTCGATATGGGTGACTTTCATTACTCAATGCAAGACACTTAATCTTTTGGATTTGGGTCTGGAATTCCAGGCTATTGTACCCTTGCAATTATGTCTAAATAACTAATGTAAACACAAATATTTAGGCCAAACGTGCACCGTCAATGTATGTCTATTAAAAGTACCTCTTTTGTTACTGACAGGCTCAGATTGTTATTACGCAGTAAGTGTCCATATCGGCTTACAACGCATCCCGGTGCGTGGCTGCCTGTTAAAGCATTCTTGCTCAATACTGGACCAATTTCAAAGATCTTTGAACCTTGTGTCACCTGCCTCTTGTTTCCTCTTTACCCAGTGTAGTAAGTCTTTGTGTTCCCCTTGTCATTTGTCAGATCATTGTAGTGGTACTGTGTATGTGTTGTCTCCAGTTAGTATTGTTGTTTGTTAGTCTTCCTGGTTTGTGCTAGTGTTCCTTTGCTTTCTATTTTACTTGTTCCTTATTTTTGTATTACCCATTTTTGCCTGCTTCTGTCCTGGACTCCTTTGGTTTTTGTGCATTTTTGAGTTTTACATTAAATCCTCGTAACTATCCTCAGTTTTCGCCTCTGCATTTTGGGTCCGCCATTCACCAACCTTTCATAACAGATCTCCCAACTACAATTATTGTATTTCTCTTTGATACTGATATTTATTATTATTGTTATTATTATTATTATTATACTATTTATTAACATTATTATACGATTAATTATAAGCCATTGCAGTACTCTGCATGGAGTGAAAGCTTTTACTGGGTGAGGTAGAGGCCGCCCCTTGCATTTGAACTGGTTTCACAGTATGTAGAATTTCAACACAGCTTTCCTTTGGCTACGTTGGAGTTTCAGTAACTAGAAAAGCTTTACGTGTCTCAAATTTGAAATTTGATGCAACCTTCTGTCCGTTTTGATTTTTCTAAGACAGGGTGGTACTCCTTCTACTCCTTTATCTCATGGCTCAGAGTGTCTTGGCTAGACACTTCTACATCTATGCAGCGAGGTATCAAGATGGCAAAAACAAAACATCAAAAACAACATTGTCAGATGGGGACAAGTCATTCTTTAAAGGCATTTTTTTTTTTTTAAATTATTTTCTCAATCACGTTCTGGTATAAGTGATCCTCTTCCTGCATGACCGCACAGTGTTTTCTGCCATATTGGGCATAGCCTTAGTAATAGTCAGACAAAACACTGAGAGCTCAGAGGAAAATACATGTATTTGGCGTTTATTTATTATAGTTAAATACTTACAGGGTCATTTGTTGCTCATTAGAAGAAAACTACTGTAAACTAAAGGCAAATCACATCGCATCACATCTGGTCACTTCACACGTCCCTAGTAGCCTGGAGGTTCCGGGAGTCAGAGGAATTTTTAGGTAGTAATACATCCTAATACATGCTTCCTTGATGCTCTACTCCCATAAAGACACCAGACCCGACCCCAGTAACATTAGGCTATGTGTAAGTACTGTGCATAAATGCTCTATATTCATGATGCAGAATTGCTTCATAATTTATTCCATAATTTCATGCAATAAATAAATTATTTATTTGATGTTAAGTTAAAAATTTAAATATGATGTGATTCAAAGGATTTTTCCCATACAGTACAGGAATATTCTGTAGGTAGAAAATGAACATAGGCGAATGAAGGGGTTGTAGCCACTAGTGCGTAGTCCATTATTAATATTTTCACATTTCTGTCCCAAAACTAACATTCTCTGTTTCTCGTCGTGACCCTCTGGGAGATCAAAAAGTTGAAGCCAAGTTAATTAGAATAAAAAAAAACTTTTTAAAAAAGCCAGTAGTTAACACGTATAAATAAAACTTTAATTTTAAAAGAGAACCCTTTTTTGTTGAGGTGTAAGTTCCCTTGTTTTGCAGCAAAGCATCAACTTACAAATCTCTACATCATACATATATGAATATGAACTTTCAACTTGTGTATATTTTAATATATTCCTGTTACAATCTACAAGAGGTCCATGTTAATTAAGTGTTAATAGTTGCATCAGGTGAATTTCTGCACATTTGAAGTTAAGAAGTACTCAGTGTTTCTTCATATTATCCGACAATAATTTGTTGCTAGGTTTGAAAGATTTTCATTGCTGTACAGTCTCAGATACACCCTCATACACACCTTATTGTCCAGCATATGCAGGAACCTTGAGTACTGTGTGTGTGACCTCCTGCAAGCTGAGGCCGGCACACACCGGTTTGTTGTTTAGTGTGTCGTCAAATGTGCGCTCTATTCTCCACAGTCACTGTGAGTGGATCGAACACTGGTTGAAAAGGCATCTTCTCAAAAACAACAGCTGAAACACTACATTTCACATAAGCAGACACAATGTTATCCACTCACTGAACTCATCTTATTCACCAATATTAATTTACATTACACATTTTGCCCATCCTCTGTTCATTTTAGCCTACCTACAGTGACTCAAGCTCCCTCTACTCTATTCTTGGTGAATGTTAAATAAATTAAATTAAAATAATACTTTACTTAGTGGTCCATCTTTTTTCTTCCATCCACACACTTATCTTCCTACTTTATTTAAAAACTTTCTACATTCATTCATCTTTCTCTTTAAATGTCTCATAATTTGAATCAATTCTCATTCTGCTCTGTTCATTCAACAAAGTCTACTTTGGCGTCTACATAAAACATCTATTCCTACAGCATCCCCTTCCTGACTCCCTACTAATGCTAAAGTTACTACAGCTCTAGCGTATGTATTTCTTACTTTTCTTTTCAGTGTCCTGCTATTCTTTAAAAAAAATTCACAGCAAACAGTCATCCTAACACACAGGCAACATATACACACTCATCCGAACAAACTCACGCTAGAAATGAAAGGGCCATGTAATAAGTAAAAACGTCAAAATATTAGTGCAATGAAGATGTACGGACACACGTACAGATTCACAGACACAGACAAGGTCCTGTCCACTTGAAATTGAGAAAAAGGAGAGTGAATTGGAAGCTTTAAGTGTCCCTGTTTTGCTGTGTAGGTTGCTAGGGGAGTCCCAGTTTTGGCAGGTTTGGGAGTTGGCAGGCAGGGATTCTGGCAATGTGTCAGTTGGGTGTGAAAGTGATGAGAGAAACTGCTGAGTGGGGTAAACATTAAAAAGACATGATGCAAAGAAGGTTCAACAATTTAGGGCATGAACGGTGATTTCCTGCAGAAAAACAAAACCAGTGTTTCAGAGTTTCAAAAGTTGCAGGAGCTGAGAGCGTCCAAGTTTCTTGCCTTGGCAGTTTAGGGCCCGTAATTTGGCCCTTGGTCTTGTTTATAGTCCCTCTACTCCTCCATGGCCCTCTGTCAACAGTCAGAGACTTCGGAGGTGTTGGAGTCACTAGTAAGTTTCCTGCGTTGTCTAACACATTTCTCCTCATCCTGCAGAAAGAGAGAAAGAGATGTTTTTACCTGTACAGCTGAGAATTAAAGTTTCCTCTAGTGTCACCCTCAAGCAACCAAAATGTCTTCTCTGCACCCAAGATATTAAACAGATATATATTTACACATCAATTAAACCTTTTGATTGTCATGGCTGCTTTTCCTCTTCTACCACCATCAGTACCAATCTTAAGTCAGTAGCCCTGCTACTGGTAAAGCAGCAAAAGAAGTAAGACAAAAAGATACCAGCAGACTCATTTCTTGTTCCCAATTGTTCTTTTATTCTAAATGGACTGAAATGATAATGTTTCAACAACAAATGTGGTGTCATGATGTAGAATAAAAGAAAAATTAGGAACAAGATACTAGTGTGCATGTATTATTTTGATTTTTTTATGTAGGCATGCACCAATCCGACTTCTTCTATACCAATTCCAAAACCTCAACTAAGGATATCTGTCAATACCAATATTTCACAAACCTGATACCAGCGCTCTCTTTTTACCAAATGTAAAATCTTTAAACCTCACTGCAGGGAAATAAAAGGCCAGGGATCACTGTGGCACTAAATTGAGTCTGTGGCCCGCCATGACTAAATGAATGTAACTGACAGGAGAAACTAACGGACTAAATGTTATAATGACAATGAATTATTAACTGTATTTAATATGGATCCTGTTTTCTGTGTGTGCTTACAGTCTGAAATACTCCATTCTGGCCCCACTCTCCAGGGGAGTGGTCCTCAGTGTCCTCTGCCTCCTCCTCCTCTTCCTCCCCTTCCTCCTCTCTCACCGTGTCCATCCCGTCTTCCTCATACTCTGTCAGACAGTCTGACTCCTCCGCTGAATGGAAAGATTTAGAAGAGATATTACGGAGAGAATTTATTGTGTGATTGACCCACCAATAAAATACCAGGGACATCTCCTACTGTATTTCAATGAAACAAACCAGGTGAAAGGTATGACCCCTTATTTATTACACTGATTAAATCTGACATGATCTTGAAGGGAAACTGTATATCTATAGGAGCTGTAACAAGAACTGTTTACATGAGTGATCTTTTACCTTCTGCAGCTACGTAGCTTTGGACTGGCTCTATCCTGGAAACAATCTCTGCAAGGTCAGTGAAGTCAGCTCCTGTGCCGGACTATGAGACAAGAAATTATCATTATAAACTGACAAATATATCTTAGATGGTAAACATGTATGTAGTTATACATCAACCATATTACAAATCATTTGTGGTGTGTGTGTGTGCTTTTCTCACGTCAGTTCTCTTGCTGTCATTGTAGTCAGCTGAGCGGTGGTCCTTCAGCATGTTCTCGATAATGTCACCTCGCGCCCAGCCAGTAAACAGCAACTTTCCGTGCTGGTAGCCCACATCCTGAAATAGTTTAAACAAGAAATACAAGGTACTTATAATAAAGCAAGTAGACAGCTTATTTAAGGAAATGCATTGCTGTAACTCTGAAAAGGTTATGATTTTTTTTTTTTTTGGTCCATCTATGTTAACATTTGCAGTTTATTGCATTTTAACATTTACAGTATAAATAATTTATACTTCTAAACTGTATTTCAGATGTGCTGCTTGGCTGGACTTTGTGAATATCAAATGGATTATTCAATGAACAGGGAAAAGGAAGTGCAACAGGAACACAGTTAGAGCTTGCAGCTAAAGTTGAAGGTGGAAAAAATTATTGCTTATTCCCTGCTGATTGTTCTTCTTACCAGGAGTTCACACCTTAAACAGAGCCTTGATATTTCAGGCAGGGATAAGACGCTACTATACGTATCTGTTTGGCAAGGCAAGGCAAGGCAAGGCAGTTTTATTTGTATAGCACATTTCAGCAACAGGGCAATTCAAAGTGCTTTACACAAAATCTGTTAAAAAACAGTTAAAAAATAAAAACAGATAAAACAAAAGAATAAAAGTTACAGTGCAGTATAAGAAATTAAACATGAAAGAAATGTACAACCATTTAAAGAAAGGCAACATCAAAAAGAAAGGTCTTTAGCCTTGATTTAAAAGAACTGAGAGTAGCAGCAAATCTGTAGTTTTCTGGGAGTTTGTTCCAGATATAAGGAGCATAGAAATGAACGCTGCAAGTACTTTGAAATCAATTCTTTGGGGCACAGGAAGCCAGTGTAAAGACTTCAGAACTGGAGTGATGTGATCCAGTCTCTTGGTCTTAGTGAGGACCCGAGCAGCAGCGTTCTGAATCAGCTGCAGCTGTCCGATTGATTTTTTAGGGAGACCTGTAAAGACCCCGTTACAGTAGTCAAGTCTACTGAAGATGAAAGCATGGACAAGTTTTTCCAAATCATGTTGACACAAGTCCTTTAACCCTTGATATATTCTTAAGGTGATAATAGGCTGACTTGTAATTGTCTTAATGTGGCTGTTAAAATTCAGGTCAGAGTCCATGATTACACCAAGATTTCTGGCTTTGTCTGTTGTTTTTAACATTGTTGTTTGAAACTGAGCGCAGACTTTTAATCTTTCCTCTTTTGCTCCAAAAACAACCACCTCAGTTTTTAATTTCAATTTAATTTCAGAAAGTTCTGGCACATCCAGCCGTTAATTTGATCAATGCACTTAGTCAGTTTTTGTATTGGACTATAGTCCCCTGGTGATAAGGTTATGTAACTTTGTGTGTTGTCCGCATAACTATGGTAACTTATTTAGTTGTTTTCCATAATCTGAGCCAGTGGAAGCATATAGATGTTAAACAGAAGAGGCCCCAGAATGGAGCCTTGGGGACCTCTGCACATTATATTTGTATGCTCAGATATATAATTACCTATTGACACAAAGTAGTTTGAGTGACAGATCCATGAGTTTGAATATCTCCAAATTAATAAAAATAATAAGACATGAAGTAACTCACATAGATCTCGTCAAATTTGCCGAAGTCCATGGTCTTGAAGCGGTCGATGGGCGGTCTGATGTACTCGCAGTAAGCACTCTTCTTTACCACCTCTAACTGCCGCACACAAGACACGTAAGCCAACCGGGACTGGATCTCTGCCATGTCTGGCACCTGCAAAAGAGGGTGGTGTAATAATGCTACCAGAATTAACATGTTTCTTTATCTGCAGGCTCAAAATCCCCAATGTTACATTTTGAATGAAATCTCAAATGTACTGCTCAAAATTTTAAGATGCTGAGTCACCCATCAGTACCAGTGCCCTGTGGTGTTAACTGTACCTTTACTTTCTCTGCCCAGGGATTGATTCGTTTCCACAGCAACCACCAGCCAGAAAGGCTGTCACCATAGTTACAGAGGTCTGTCTCATCTTGGCTACCCACGTCAATGGCAATGACTGTTCTGGCGCCCATGTTCCTTGCAATGTCCGCTGTTGGACGTGCAGCACATTCACCAGCATTCACACACACGTACACACAGACGTACAAACACAGAACAACAAAATCCAGCAGCAGAGACGGTAAGATAATGGATATTGTGTTATTAAGCTTGTTTCAGGATAATATCTGCTGCTTTAAACCTTCATTTGAGGAACCCCAATGCTCAAACAGACTAACACCACAAAAATGTAAATTCCTTCCTTTCCACAATCCTCTGGAGACACACTCCAGAGGATTAATGACCAATTAGTGACAGATAACATTGCAATGTAAAATAAATATATATTTTCTTTCCTAGCCAACAAGCACAAGACTAATTGACTTGCTAGTGTTAAAAAGCACATTGGGGCATAGAGCATTTTTGTGGTGTTTGGACTATTCAAAGACAAAAAAACAGGACGACATCCCACAAGCAAAACACACTGATCCAGAGTGCCAAAAACAACTACAAATACAGCTGATCAAGCACAAACTTTTCAAGAAGAAGACAGAGAAACAAAAGTCAGACATAAAGGATGTTGATTTTACAAGGCTCCCTTTATTTGGATCAATCTTTGAGCCCTGAAAGCACCATATTTCACAAACCTCAAGAATAATTATCGCTTTGGACATAACAAGACATGATTCTCTAAATCAAGTAAAGAATTACAAAAGTTCAGTTCCGAGCTTTGTGAAATATGGTTGTTGTTGATCAGTACAGAGTACATGACCATACACAGAGACAGACTAGGGGGACTTTTTATCTGCGCACCATAATGAAAAGGTAAAAATGTCTCAGTTCTGTAAACATTACAAGAAAATTTGTTCTGGTGCATTTTTAAAATGCTTTCAGGTAATGAGGATGTATTTAATAGTCCGCAGACAAAAACAGCTCCTCCCTTCTTTCTAAACACTCTCTCCACTCATTTTTCCTCTGGTCGAAACAGAAATAAATACTTATTTGATTTTAAAACTAAGCTTTAGTATAATGAACCATAATTGTAGGGCTGGGTTAAAACCATTACCACAATATTAGTAATTTTCCAATATCAACCATTTGACAATATGACAAATGTATCCATAATCCCATAGAAAGTACTGGTTGCCCTTCTTTGCCTTAGATGAGGCAAATTCCTTATAAGTATAATTCTGTTTGTTTTAAATTATAATTTGCTTGGTGTCATTAATTTGACAACAGAATGATACAAATTATATGATCATATCACCACAGAATGATTCTGCTGAAAGTCAAAAAACAATTGTTTATTATTGCCCAGCTCTACAGAAAAGTGCTCATTTCGACATGAAGGGAACCAGAGTTTTAATCTTAAAACAGACCGGTGTCTTATGGTATGAAGAAATAGCAAGATCACGCTATGGTTTTAAAATCAGGAACTTGAAAATCTTTTTTTTGTTAAATTTGATACTATTGGTAATTCCTCCATCCATTTCTATTTCTATACCTTTCTGACATCAGGCTGTTTGACAGACAAATACCACATTCCCCTCTTTGTTGTGGTATTTCTTACAGTAGTTAAAGTGTAACCCTGACATTATATACAGTTGAATCCACTCTTGATATAGGTCTAAATACTGAATTTTCCCTATCTAGTAATATAGAATATTTCAGGGTTGGAGAAAGATTGTTTACTCACTGAGCTCACTCAGTTTTTATATGAGTTTTAAATGTGGTTGATGAAGACTAAATTTGTTTTTACTGATGGTTTGAACTGGCTCCTATATTTAGACAGGGAAAACTCAGCACACTCCTCCACTACCACATCACTTTCCTTTACCGGCATTAAGACAAGCCCCGTCTGTATACTTACCCAACCTATAAACAACTTGATTAAAATCCCTCATAACAACTATTTCCACCTCCCCCCTCCTCTGGGGGACAAGAGTTTGGCTGACATTAAGGGTTGAGTGTTGGTGGGGGTGGGGGTGAGGGTGGGGGGGGGCACCACCTCTACTTGCCTGGCAGGTTGTTGATGTAGCCACCGTCCATTAGCAAGTTGCCATCTTTGGGGTCGCAGAGAGGCGGCAGGTACCCCGAGAGGGTCATGCTCGCCCGCACATAGCGCCACAGAGAGCCTGACACACCAGGGAGGGAAGGAGGGAGGAGGAAGGGGGAATAACATCTCAATAATTTCTGCTATACGTTTCAGGTTAGTGTCGACACAGAACGCAATCCCAACATCAGAGGGAGATCGGAAGGTGCCGACTCCCTACAAAGGCTAGGACTGTGAATCTGCCCACCTTTACACTCTGTTGTACACCACTGCAAACCCCATTACCTTGCACAGATACCCTGTGTGACATGTGCATAAGGTAAAAAAGTAAATGGCAACCATGACAGAGCAGCAAGGCTGTTTGAATCTCCAAACAGTGTCCCAACAACAGCGCTTTACAGTATTTGATCATTTGAATTTGCTCAAATGTTTTGCTGTTTTTATGTGAGCATGTGTTTAAAATCTGACCTGGGACATTGTTAACAGAGCCATTGTTAACCGTCCACAAGCAAGTGGCCTTCTTTGAGGTCACAAGGTAAAAAAGTAAACGGCAACCATGACAGAGCAGCAAGGCTGTTTGTATCTCCAAACTGTGTTCCAACAACAGTGCTTTACAGTATTAGATCATTAAAATTTGCTCAAAACATGTGCATATTTAAGTTGAGAAGAAGTAGAGAATATATAGCAGTAGAGACGGAGCAGCGGCAGATGTGACAACGTTTGGAGATCCTTCACCGTGAACATGGCAGTGAAGCACCCAGCCTGCCCAGTCCTGCAGTCCAGCTCAGTGCCAGCAGGGGGCAGGATCAGGACGGGTACTGCATGGGTTGGAAGGATAAAGAGCACCACAGAGAAAGCGGAAGGTGCAGCTATAGGTGTATATGTGAATGCAAAAATTCAACTTTGGGGGAATCACTACCACTAACAGCTTTCCATTTGTTTGCCCTAGGTGTATTGTAACTTAAGGGCTTTATTCCATTTGTACAGGAGCTACAATGGGCAACAGCAGGATCCAGAACAAACATTTCTGAATAATGATAATAAATATAAAAAAAACAAAAGAAGGTAATACATGCCATCAATATACGTTTATAAGAAATATATTGATTGTGTAATGAAGCAAGCAAAGCCAAAGTAGAGGTGCTGTGTAGGAGAGATTGGACATGTTGCTGTAGGTAGAGGTGATTGAAATGAAACAGTAGCAATTTCACAAGGACGTTCTCAGGGGAAACAAGAGGAACAAGCTGCTGTTCAGTCCAAAAGACAGACACTTTTAGGCCCACCAAAACACACAATGACCACAATAACAGACAGATGTGATGTTGACAAGGTGCAGCCATTCACTATCTTCAGTAATTGTCACCTGTATCAGATTTCACTGAAACAAAGCACACACTACTGTCTGGTCTCTATACTTGATCTCATCTCACACTGAAAATCCAGCTAAATCAAAACCACTTAAGTTTGTTTTATCTTGGCCAAGCTGAGCTACCTGCAAATTACTAACTGCACTTTGTAAAACATCCTCAAAATAAGCCAGTAGAGTTGTGCATTAAGACGTCAGTGTTTACAAGACACATCCAGAACTATATTGTTAAAAAAGGAGCAGATAAAAGTTTATCAAATATACATAGGGGGCCAGAAGAAGCCAGACCATCATGCATCTCTCTATGACCCATATATGTCCAGACATGCATGGGAACAACCTCATCTACTTAGAAAGCCAGAGTCAGCAGTTATATTCGGATGTGGCACCAAGCTAACTGAAGAAATTGTTCTGTGTGTGTGAATCAAAAAGCCAATTGGAGTTATAGATATGTACTATTGGCCAGTGAAAAATGAGGCACTGGTTGGCTCAATCCTAAGACATACAGTGGATTTATTCTTTCCTTCCAAACCATGGGCTCCCAATGTCCACCTGGTCAGGGTGGGGTTAGTTACAAGGGAGACCTTGGGAGAGGACAAGAAAGAGGAGGAGGGTAACCGAGTGGTTGATTGTCAACTTAGAGATGGGGGAGGAGGTTTTGGTGAGCGGGTGTTTAAAATCTGACCTGGGACATTGTTAACATAGCAACCATCCACAAGCAAGTGGCCATCCTTGGGGTCGCACAGGGGAGGTAAATAGGGGGTGTAGGAGGCGCTGGCTCTAACATATCGCCAGACGCAACCTGTCGGGAAATGGAGATGGAGAAGGAGGAACACATCAAATATAGGCCGGACTCAATGTCACAGATGGAAAAAGAGAGCAAGAAAGACAGAGAGATCACAGAGAGAAAAGAAAGCTGAAAAAGAGAAGAATAAAGAGGGAGAGAGAAAGACATGGAGAGAAAGAAATGCCCGCAACATAGAGAAGAAGAGTGCAAGAGACTGCAAGGAGCAGGACAGAGAGGAGGGGGAATACAATGTCAACAAAAATATTTACTTATGCCAACGGCTTCTAACCAAATGCAGTACATTCTATTACAATTTTTAAAAAATGCAAAAGCATACTTAATAAATTAAATTAAAATATTTGAAGGCTGATTAAAGAAGTATAATATACTTTGATCAGATTGATGACAAGATACCAAAATATCAACACAAAAACATAATAAAACAAAAGCAAACACATTTACTACAAACAGCCAAATTTAGGCTATGTATAAAATCAGTCTGTGATATGAATAACAGCAAATAGGTCTGCTGAATGACACCAGATGTATGTGAATTAGCTTTCCAACCTAAAAACAGTGATGCAAGGTTTGTTTGATGTGTTAATATTACTTATTAATTAAAAAAAAAAAATTGTATTAGCCTTGTTAGAAAACTGGTCCGACGAGCAGGGTGGGAGGAAGACAGGCAGAGAGGAGAGACAGAGAGAGCGAGAGTCCATCAATAGAGACCGTCCAAGAAGTGCTGTTTGGCATTAAACTCAATTCTCCAAAATGTAGACTGAAGAGAAAACTGCAAGTGAACTGGACACGGTTTTACTGAAAAGATTTGTGATTTGTGTTTAATTTTAAGTCTTGGTAGTTTTTCTTACTTGATAAATGCAAACTTATGGCCATTTGTATCTTACACCCATCAAAACGGCGTACAATGACTGAAGCCCAAGTGACATATTTAGAGTAGCACCACACTAGCAATGTTTGACAAAGCACATCAGAAAAACTACATAAAGCAAAGAATGGTGATGAGTAAGGGAAGCAACGTAGGATGTCATTAAGGAGCAATGAGAGAAAAGCAGAGTGGAGTGTTCTGGATCCTACATGTTGACACAGACATAGCCGAGGAATCAAAATTTGGGGTTCAGCAACTACATGGGTTACTTTGCCTATGGCTTAAACTATGGATGGGCAACTCTGTGATGCCTCTCTATGTGCAGAAATACTTGGAGTAAGGGATAACTATAGAGCATAATCTGGGAGTTCTAGAAACAGGTGTGATGAACAAAACATTTGAAAAATCTACAGATTTATCAATTTAGAGAATGAAAAGAAGAGAAAAGGGATGTTTCATAGAGACAGAAAAGAAAATCAAGATATATTAACCGTCAGCAAGATGGTGAAAGATTGTAAACATGAAAGAAAGTGAAATTAAGGAAAAAAAGAAGTGAAAAGGGAAGAAACTAGTGCAGTAAAAGTGAGAGAGGCAGATGATGGGAACAATGAGACAGAGAAGGGGAACGGCTTCACGCCAACAGTTAATTCATACACATGCCAGGATGCAAACATAAGCAAACCCCTCAAATCCAGTAATCAGCCTTAATAATAATAATTCAAAACATTGCCTTTACAATGAAACTAGTAATATTAGTCTTATTTTGATGCACAATGCTGTAATTTAAAAGGCAGCATTACACTGATTATGTCAAAAAGTAATATGGCGTAGAAAATGGCACACTGGATTTGTGAAGTTGATGGGGGGGGTCCTTTCAGGCTACATCTGCTATGGCTAATGTTAGTTTGGGTGCATTTTTTGCAAGTCAAACAGAGCACATTTGCCATTATTTCAGTAAATACAGACACAAGCACAGAAGCATCTACACAGTGGTTTCTTTTGTACATATTTAGTGAAATAACAATCTAAGCCCTTGGCTGTGGCATACTCCAAACAAGATTAAAACTGTCATGTTTATGATGGTAAAATACTGGGTTTGTGATTAAAATGAAGCAATGCATTTAGCTTTGATGGCTGCAATGTATGCAGGCTGGCACTTGGGTCATTTCACTTGGACTTTTGTTTTTGTTTTTACAATATGTTCTATCAGCCTTGTGTTTCATAATTATTATAGTCTCGCATTGCCAGACCTTCCTCCACAGCGCTGCGAGGGAGGGTCTGGCTAGTCCACACAGCATTCTGGGATGGGGAAAAACGTGCCCTGGTTTATTGGCATTCCTTTATATCAATAAAACCAAACATCTTGGGCAGTGCTAAGCACCAGATGGTGCCGCTGCAAAACAGCCTCGGGAGGAACTTGTTTGAGTGGAACCTGTGTACGTTCAAAAGTTGTTTTAGTCGTGCAACAGAAAACTCAGATTAGACAGATAGTCTAGCTAACTTTCTGGATTTACCCTGCAGAGATCTGAGGAGCAGTTAACCATAGTCCTCATAAATCCACCAGAGTGATTAGAACTCAAAAAAGCTGAAGTTAACGGAAATCCGCCCGAAAAGAGTGACGTCCCGCGGAATTTCCAACGGCACAGGAGCAATCCCACAAGTTGAATATCGTGGATATAGACTAGAGAATTATAGTCATCTCACTTTACTAATTTTGAAAACAGTTTGAAAACACACCAATTTCAATTTAGTTTGGAGTATACCGCCTTTAACCATGAATCTGAGGGCATGCAGTCCTGTCACTCTAGATGATGCATAAGCCAGTTACATTTTTGTGTATTTACCCAAGTTGTGCCTACTAATATAATATTCATGGTAAGATTGAAAAAAAAAAAAATGCTACAGTACCTAAAGTGACTTCTGAAATCAATTAAGTGCAACAACATGCAAATATATTCACTTAGGTGATAGCTTTAGTTACTGTGGCATTTTACTTCTCACTGATACTACTCACTGCTTGATTACTTTTGAAACCTAAATTGATGAAAATGCCAATTTCACACATTAGTTCTCTTTCATTCGGATCAGTATTATTGTTCGAGCTTTGTTAAATGTTGACTTAAACAATTACTCATGTCCTTTATTGTCTATGATGTGATGTGTGGTTACATTTATGTGTGCTCATCTGAAGCGATCAAATAATGTACTGTACTCGCAAACACTGTAAAACTACCGCAATGTACAAAAGTACTGTCTTGAGCTTATCAAAGGTAAAAAAAACTAGCCGATCACAATAGTGATATAATTTGCGGTGGCCTCTGCATTGAACTCAGCTGTCACTTACCATCTTGGTGAACACGCATGGCAGAGGCTGTGATGTCAGTGGTGACGTTGAAATATGGCAGCCATAAGTCCTGGAGGCACAGAAGGTTTTCAGTGTCATAAATTGTATTATTATTTTCCCAGCTGCTTTAACCCTTTTTTCAACGCTATTATCGCTTTTTCCAACATTTTTGTCAATTTTTCAATGTTGTGGGTGCTTATTTTGATGTTTTTTCCAAAGTTATTTGATATTTCTAATGTTGACATTTTCAGCGCTTATTTTAAAGGCCCATTTTTTGTGATTAAAAAAAAAAAAGAAATTTGACCGGAGGACAACATGAGGGTTAAACACATGACCCTCTTGTCTTCTGGCAGACCGTACTGCAGCGAGAAAAAAGAATTTGTCTTTGAACTTGAAAAACGACTTTGTACCGCAATCCCTCACCTCAGCTTGCTTGTCCTGGAATACTTTATAGATGCTAGTGTTGAAGGCGGAACCCGAGAACATGGAGGTGATGGGATAGGTCAAGTCCAGGACTGTCTTGAATACTGAGTTCATTGCCTGTTGAACAACAAAATAAAGAAAAAGTGTATGCAAGTCTTTTGTCAATTACCTATTGTTATTTGAAAGCGCAAGCTTTTTAAAACATTGAAAGACATGGAATTGAAGGCTGCTGGGTCAAATTAGACCTTTTTTTTTTCATTTCAAAAGCAAAATGTAATCTTAGACAGAAGCGACTGAATAATGGTTAAAGATGTGTGCTCTACCTTGGACCATTCTCTAGCTCTCTGTTTGGTTCTGACGGCACTCCTCTCCTCAGCATACAGAGCGCCAATGAATGAGCCAATTGAGGTCCCACCCACTATGTCAATAGGAATCCCCGCTTCCTCCATAGCTTTGATTACACCCACATGAGAGCAGCCTCTGCATGAGGGAAAACAAAATGTTCAACAACAGTCAGGTACACTTCAGATTACTTCATATTTTGTAAGCTGCACATGGTACAGAGTGGTAAAAAATGTATGAAAGAGTACTTTTTCATCATCAGAATTTAGTTTGATAACATTGATCATAAGATATAATTTTGACATTACAAAATTCTTCCCTGCATTACCTTACATGATGTTAACAGGAAGGTGAGTTTAAGGCTGCTGACACATTAAATAATATTAATGTCAGATGGATAGACTGCATTGTTGATATTACAAAACATCAAGACTTGTAAGACACCACCTGTTCTCTTCACAAGTCTGTACAGATAGCTGTAGCTCAGTGCTCTTTGGACAGCCCTGCTTACCTGGCTCCACCTCCTCCCAGCACCACGGCAATGCTGTTTCCTGTCAGGACTCGGGCCAGCCGAGAGAAATCACTGTGCCTGTCTGCCGTTTTCTCAAACACTTTCTCATATACATCCCTCTGCACAATCATAGAAAATGCACATGAAAACAGAGTCAAAGCAGCTATTTTCTATTAACATTCAGCTATACCAGTTTGGCAAATATTACAAGTTTGCTTCGTACTATTTTGCTGGGGCTGCGTCTGGAGAAGACCCTGCGGGGACACTTGAGATGGAGATGCCCGGAGCACCAGCTACGCATGTTGAGCCACTCGACTGTCCTGGAGGGGCCCGGCCCATCCTCTTTGTGCAGAAGGACCAGCTGTTTCAGAGCCCGAACTGCTGTGTTCTCCAGCATCTGCTCCAACTGGAGCAGGAGACGAGAGAAGAGAAGGGAGACAAGAGTTAGAAAAGAGATGGAGAGAATAAGTGGGAGTTATTCATATTTAAAATGTTTGTTACCAGAATTCCCCCCCCACACACACACACACACACACAAACACTTTCCTGTCCTAGACACATACCTCTCCAAGGGCAGGTTCCTGGTCCCCCAGGCCAACGATGAGGATGCAGTCAGCCTGGCGGATGCAGCGCTGAGTCCACGGGGTCATGCTGTTGTCAGTCTGGTACAGGACAATCCGATTGATATCCTCCTGCTGGGCCAGCCAGCCGGAGAGACGGTACTCGTGGATACTGATAGAGGAGAAAAGCAGGGATGAGGTTACAATTTTATCGTTTTAAATCACCAAAAACAGACACCAACAGTCATTGAGAGGAATGGAAAGTGAGAGGGGTTAACATAACAGAAGACCAAAAACTATGTGATAGGAAAAAGGCAGGAAGAAAAAATTGGTAGATACAGTGACTGGAAGTGAAAGCAATCAATATAGACCAACTTAAATTAGGGAGTGGATGAGACAACAATGTAAGAGACTCATGAGACTAAGAACTGAGATGTTTGACTGACCAGTCCAAAGCACAGGCACCCAGTCGCTCTTTGATTATTTCGCTGGTTAAAAGCAGAGTGGGCCCTGCAAGTGGCAAACAGAGACAGACAACAGAGGCAGTGTAACATTTATGAATACAAAGAACAGTAATTATGTAAAACGTCCACTTTCATGTGTATTTCAAACTGTTTCACTGTATCATACTTTTAAGTAATGTAAACTTCTGGTATAACCAGGAACTAAACAAAAACCTAGCAAACCCAGATTTAGAACGGGCTGTTGTCATAAAATAAAAACATGTGTGGGCCTACCAATGGCACTGAGGGCATGGCTGAGCTCCATGTTGAATGCATTGATAGGCACCTCATCACACACAGGCAGGACAGCCACAGTGGAGAGGTTGCTGGCAGGGTTGGTGACATCAGTGCTGGCTGTCACGCTGGGCAGACCCAGGGCTGACCCTGGAAGACAGAACAACAGTGTGTAAATGGAGTATGTATGTTGTGAGCACAGGTGCCAGTGCCTTTTGGTCCAGTTGCAGGGTCTTCAGCCAGGAACCACCCTTCATAGATGTTTCGCTCCTTTAGTCCCGGAACACCTCCAGGTCATGGAGCAGCAGCAGGGGTGTATCCCTCCAGCCCCCTGCAGCCAGCCCTAGGATCTGTCTCTCCTCCAACCCTTGTCCTTTTTACGGAGCTGGAGCCAAAAGCTTCCTTGCTCTGCTTCCTCTGCCAGCTCTTTGAGGACTCTCTCCAGGTTAGCACCTCTGATGCCAAGGGTCTTGAGGAAACACTGATATGTATGTGTATGTGCACATTAAATGCTGCTTATCATCATCTTACCTGAGAAGGGCCCGCGACCCTGCTGCAGGTTTCCCAGAATCTTCTGGCCTAACAAGTGGATCAACCTCGTCACCACCTGAACAGACATCAAGCATCAGTAACATTTCAGCCGTACACACACAATCACAACCAGTTGAAGACAAATTCACTGACCTGGGGATATCGTCTTTTGATGTTGTTGAGTGTTCCCTCGGGCAGTTTGACCAGCTCAGTGTCTCTCACAGCGTGGACAGTGGTGGCTCTTGGCTGTCTGGTCAAGGCCTCCACCTAAAGTATGAGGCAAGTCAACCATGAGATGCTTCAGAACTAAATTTTATATTAAATAATAATTATACTAAGTATTTTATAATAATTATAATAAGTAATATTAATGATAAATAATTGATCAAAATCTCACACAACATGGTTTATGTATGTCTGTCTATTTAATAGCTGAAGATTATTTTACATGCAGGCAGAATGAGACTGCGACTGACGGGAAAAGACTTGTTCTCACCACCCCGATGAGGTCTCCTCTGCCGTATTCCCCAACTAGTTCTTTCTTGCCATTTGTCTTGCGGATGACTGAACGAAGACGTCCATTCAGAACAATGTAGGTGCAGTCTGACTGGTCGTCCTGTCTGTAGATGTGAAGAGGAAAAACACAGATATTAGCGTAGCCATTACAACAACAAAAAACTGTTAAATGAATACAATGAGGAAAAGATGTGATGTTAAACCAAGGCAATGAACAAGAAGTTTGCACAAGGAAGCAAAATATTTGTTACACCTGTAGAGGGCTCTGCCAGCCTCCACAGCCATCCAGTCAATAGCAAAATCCATCTGCCTGACAAAAGGGGACATGCGGACGGCCACCGTGTGAGCAGCACTCAGCACCACACTGGGTTGTTCCCTCATGATCCTGCAGGGGGCAGCATATAGCACAGACATGAGCAATACTGTCTATACAGTATTTTGTTTTTTACATTGTTTGTAAGCAGATGATATATAGAAAAATCAGGATAGTTCCAGCAATTATAAAAGGTTTATGGAAAATAATTAAAAATGATGGAAGGGTTCTAAGTAGGCCTAAGAGCACCTAGGTCGAACACTGAATGTAAAAGCGAGTAATTCATTAAATTAGAAATTAGAAATTGAAACTTTTAAGCATCCTTTAACAAATACTGGTCATTCTTGTTTGTCCACACATTCAAGGCGATCCACTCACTCGTAGAAATCTGACTTTGAGATCTTGAGGTAAGTACAGTCTCGAACGGCCTTGATGGTGAAGATGAGGGGCTCTCCGGTGAGCACAGCGAGCTGACCCACCATCTCCCCCGTGTGGGTTACAAACAAGCAGACGGCTTCCTGCTTGTCAATCATCCGCTGGTAGACGTGCAGACAACCAGAAAGGACGAAGTGCAGGCTCACATCCTAAAAGAGTGAAATGAGAAAGAGATGGAGAAAACAGAAACAGGGGAGGATAACAAGAACTTAGCTTTGTTATCTAACACATTCAATGGTTAAGGCAATGATACATTTACTATATTTGATTACTATACTTGTTACTAGTACTACTTACTACTACTACTACTACTACTACTACTACTACAGTATATTGCCTTACAAAGGCAAAGCACAGTAACTACATATTTGGTCAAAATATACATTAATCTAACTTTTGCTTTTTTATATTATTTGTTTTAGTATTTTTATTATTATTTTTTTTTAAATAGGTCAAAACAGAGTAATACATTTAATGCCTATAAGATATCAACTGGAAATTATCAAAATGAAGGATATAATAAAAATGTGTTTATATGTAATTTACTATATATGATAAAATAAGGTTAATCTGCAGGTTTTTTTTATGTATTACGCAGGTTTTAAGGCAATGATTTTTGAGGTAAATTACTTAGTCTAACAAGACATTACAACCTTTCGATCTGTTACACAATTTTGTATTCTAAACTTCAGTGCTTCTGTTGTTGCAGCACTCTGCTTTTGTAGGGCAGCAAAACAGCTAAAGGCAGACAGATTAGTCTATTACGAGTTTTCAAAAAAGTGGTCCAAGTATGTCTTGTGTTAAGTACCTGATCTCCCTGTCTTGCTAAGACAGCTCCAGCTTTTGCATGGTGCAGAGTCACTTTCCCATTTAACAAGGATGGGTCCTGGATTTAAAAAGAAAAAGAAAGTCAAACACTCAGGTCAAGCTGTAATAAAAGAGTCAAAGTGGAGGAACGCTATGGACGAATTGTCGTCTACATTGTTGTTACACCACCAGGATGTTTTGAAATATTGAGTGCAACAATACCTACTCAGAGACACACAGAGAGGGTTAACCACATATTGCCTAAAACGCTTGTATAAAACTTCCTGCCAGATTAAGTCTTGTGCTCAAAACAGCTTTAGAATTCAATCTGCAAGACTCCCACTCTTTCTCTCCCCTTCATATCTTTAGTTGTCCTATCAAATAAAAGCCCCAAAATGCCCCAAAAAATCATCTTAAAATTTCATTAAGTCATGCTTTATTGTGATTCTCTTTAAATAGTGTCTGTGGCATACTACTTTGGTGCAGTGTGATACCACTACATGACATAAAGACGCACTTAAACAAACCTCAATCTTCATGAGTTTGAGGATCTCTTTCTGAGCTTCTTCAAACAAAGCAGCATTGGATCGACTGGACACAGGTGTGGAGATATTGTCCCCTCCCGACTCTTCCTCCGGATACAGATAGATCCCTGAGGGAACCTCATCTACTGTCACCCTCCGCTCCCGCTGGTCCTGGGATACAGACTGTATTGGGACGTATGCAGGCACACACACACACACACACACACACACACACACACACACACACACACACACACACACACACACACAGGTTTGATGAGTCTCAATCTAAACTAGGACTTACAAATATAAGTTCTGCTCCTACAAAAACTCTGAATGAAATAATTCTCATGATGAGATGATGAAGTGTCAGATAATATCATATACACGTAATGTGAAGTACTGAACCATTTCCGATGTTCAAATCTGATATATTTTTAGTTTTGGAACATTACAGATATTTAAATATCACACAGCTGAGAGCATTGTTATTGTCTGTTATAGTAAGACTTTGTTTTTACCAAGAAAGAAAAACATTTTAGTAGCCTCAGAGAGACACTTTTAAATATTTTTGGCACTTTAATAAATGTAATATCATGGATTACGTTGTTTTTAATGCCCTGTAGCATACTTTTAGTCATTCTGAAACACAACTGTAGCTGCTGGTGCAATTACCAAATCGTATGTCAGGAGACAAATTTAGTCAACCTTTTTGAATTTGTGTCTGCAGAGAGTCTGCATTGCACTGACCCTAGCAAACGTAGGAGTGTTGCCATCCTCTGCAGAGACACATATCCGTCCCCTTTCATAAGCCATGTCAAAGTCCGATCTGAGACCTTTCTGCATACCTGCACGGACAAAAAAAATTATATTCAGCCTTTAATCAACATTCTGGTTTTGTTAAGGGTTAAATTTCAATTCAATGCAATTTTCAATTCAATTTTATTCATAGTATCAATTCATAACAAGAGTTATCTCAAGACACTTTACAGATATCGTAGGTCTAGACCACACTCTATAATTTAAAAAGACCCAACAATTCTACTAATTCCCAAAAGAGCAAGCATTTAGTGCGACAGTGGCAAGGAAAAACTCCCTTTTAGGAAGAAACCTCGGACATACCCAGGCTCTTGGTAGACGGTGTCTGATGGTGCCGGGTGGGGGGTGTAATGAATAGTGGCAATAACAGTAAAAATAATGGGACAGTGACTAGAAATAGTAGTTGTGGTAGTTCATGGCATAGCAGGGCGTTACAGGGCACAGAAGAGCACAGCAAGACATATACATCTAACTCTGGTTTTGGAACCTATGTGTTGAAACCTTTTGTGGCACTATGGTCCCATAACTCAACAAATCTTCCAACTCCGACCCCTTTGCTTAGGCATCTTAGCAATGTTTCTACACAAGTACTTTCTCAAAATAGCACACTGTAAAGTTAAAATATATCCTGTTTATTGGTAAGAAAGAAAGAAAGAAAGAAAGAAAGAAAGAAAGAAAGAAAGAAAGAAAGAAAGAAAGAAAGAAAGAAAGAAAGAAAGAAAGAAAGAAAGAAAGAAAGAAAGAAAGAAAGAAAGAAAACATTATGTCTCTGAACAGGAGAGAAGTTCCTCACCAGCAATGTCCGCAGGCATGGAGATAGTCCTGCTAAGAGTTGGCACTGTTGCTCCATCCTTCCCTTGTTCTCCTCCTGTACAAACAGGAAACCACAGACGAAGCATTTATTAGAAAATCAAACACAAAATTGGAGGAAAATGGAGAGTTAAGAAATATATTTAAGCTAATGGAAACCGATAAATATTTACTTACGATTTTCTCAATCTCTTAGAGTGAATTCAGCGGTACGTCACAGAGTTAATTAATTTAAAAACAACACTTTATCACCCTATTATAATCCTTCTAGGGTTTTCTCCTTACCTGTAGCTTCACCCTTAATGGCAGCTTCCCGATGCTCCTCTGTAACGGTCAGGCTGCCAAAACGTTTGCCATGCCGGGTGGGACTGGTGCGGCTTGGGTGGGGAGACGGGGGTGGCAGACGCGAGGGCTGCATCTCCTTCAGGACAAATGCCATTTAGCAACTCAAATCATAATAAAAATAGCATGTGTGCTGAGCTAATGATGCAGAATTCCTGATAAATGCCAAACCACATCAACAGATGATAGCATGAGACTGTCTGGTGTACTGTGCTGTGTGCTGTTTGCGCTGAGTGTGTCTGTTTGTGCGTTTGTGTGTGAGTGTGCGTGATAAACTTACATGGCTGAAGAGTTCATTGGTGAGCCCCAGGTAGTTGTGCAGGGCTAAGACTGTCACTCTTTGGAGACGAACCATGATAATCTGAACAGAAGGCAGTGAGTCATTTCCCATTTATGCAAAGGGTTAGATCATTTTACCAAAACCAATGCTGAAACCAACAGCAGAGGGAAAAAAAGAATCAACAGAATTATACACACAAAACAAAAAAAACACACCTGTACTACCCGAACCAGGCTTTCAGGGTACTTCTCAAATATAGAGAGGAAGGCCTCTACAGGTAAACGGAGAACAGTGGAAACCTCTGCAGCCCGTGCCGACACAGTTCTGTAAGGCTTCTGGTGGCCCTGGACACAAAGATCCCACAGAATACTTCAGAAAATGTTCATTTTTTCTCAACAGTTCTCATATGATGATGTTGATGACTGATGTTTTTAGTCTATTTAAAAAAAAAATCAATCTTTGTGGTTGTCATTTTAACCCTCTTTATTTTAGATGGGCATTGACATTCCATCCAGTTTATTACAGGATTACACTGCCTAAATTACAACTACAGATTAACGTATGAGTCACAGGTATGCCGGTGTAGAAGGTTGGGTGAGTCAGCTGAATGTGAATGATGTAAGGAGGAAGCAAGTTGGTGGGGTGGCCATCACACTGATAGCCAGGACTACATGTCATTTCAGAATGTGTGAAGAATGTGTATGTGTGTACAGGTGTGAAGCACACTTGTCTGTGCAGATTAGTGTGTATAACAAGAAGTGGGTGTGACATACTGTGATGACATCCAGGATGCTGAGGAGGCTGTGGACACTATCTCCTGGGTAAACCTCCTTCACAACACTTTCTTTGCCATCCTGGTAGACAGGAAGAAGACACATCAGGCAACTTGTGTTCTTACGTTTTTCTAAGAACTTGAGTAGCTACACTCAGTTTTACAGATAGACAAAGATATAGATGAAGCCTTAGTTGAAATCTGTATCAGAACAAACATACCAATCGCCAAGACTTGGTAAATGCCATTGAAATTGACTGTAAAATACTAAATAATATTAAAAGAGCAACTTTTGCTAACAGCCATGTCCCCCTATGTGAGTTAAATGTTAATAGAGGCTACTGTGTTGTCAAAGTGAGAACTCCCATGGTTAAGCCTCTTACAAGATTTGATCCCATGTGCATTTAGTTTAATAATAATAATAATAATAACACAATCAACCACATACAAATAAACACCTATGACATGCATGAAATACACAGGTAATCAGGATAAATCGGCATGCATGAGCACACAAGCTTGCGTACAATTCCAGTAAGGCACAATTCTAGTTTTCCATCCTGAACCACGTAGATGCTGCTGTCAGGAAGGCCCGGCCGGAAGACGTATTCCCCTTGTTGGAACTGCACAAACACCATGTGTTTACACAGCTCCAGGAAGAGGGGCTTCTCAAAGTGACCCAGCACACTGCAGTGAAGGACAACAGAGAGGTTAGGAGGTTTCCACACACATACAAGCAGGTGTGTACAGGTGTGAACAATAATCAGTAAGGTTTGAATATTCAAAAATGCTGGGCTTTAAAAAAAATCTATGTAGTAAAAAGTTGTGTAGAATGGTATTAACTGAGCTGTACGAGCACAATTTGATAGGCAACCGCAGCATGCAAATCAGTTCTGTAGTGTACGGCCATGTTTGTGCTTTAGAAGACTGTTTTAGATAGGGACATATATACACAATTACTTAGACATGAAGAGAAGACAAACCTACCGGACATTTTTGAGCATGTAGAGCACCTCAGAGGGTAGGTGGGAGTTGGCGACATCAAATTCGGTGAGGTCAGCCTCAAGCACTGAGGGAGGGGGCTCCTTGGCCTGCAGGATGGGCACCTCCTTCTTAAAGCGTAGGATCCTGCACAGCAGAGAGACAGAAAGACAGTGGGATGAGCTGAAGAGATGGGAAAGTATGTGAACCACTTACGGTTATCCAGTCATAAGAGTAATAGAATTTTTTATTTTTTTTATGTTGGTAAGAGTGAGCCTTCTGATGTACTTTTTGGCAATGTTGAGCATCTTCTGCTTCTTCTTTAGGCGTGGCCGAGAAGAGGAAGATGTACCCACCAGAGAAGAGGTAGACTGTGAGACCTGTTGAAAAACATTGAACATTGAAAAAGTATTCCCATACTGCTGTCAAAACAAGCCCATGATAACTACAACACTGATTTGCATACTGGCTGTTGAAGTATTATCATTTTCTGCCAGCCCTCACACTCACTTTGCGCATGATCTTTCGCCCATAGAACATGACTTTGTCCCTCTTGCGAAATCTGTATTTGGGTGCCTCCTGAGCTTCTATGTCTGTGAAATATGATAAATTACAAATTACTGCAGAAATACATACAAGTTTGCATTTTTCTTGACTCTTGATCATGCATGTTCTCAATAAGATAGGGTTCTAAGCATATACTAACTTTGACGCTTCATCCTCCGCAAGATGAAGAAGATGAGGATGGCGATGAGGACTATGGCTATGCCCGCACCAATCACCATGCCCACCATCTGAAGAGAAAAGAAGAAAAGAGAAAGAGAGTTCATGTGTGTAAGGTCAAAGCCTGCATAATGACATCACGTCATGGCTGCAGCACTAAAATTATATTTACCTGGATGTCTTAATGTGTTAAAACTATCACTTTAGTGTTTCATCCATATGTTTGTGCTCTTTAAATATTATTGAGCTGAATTTTATTTTCTACTCTCCCATCCCTTGGTGAAACATGTACGAAAGTACAATTTCCTGCACTCACCATGCTCGTCTGTAGTTCCTCCTCCACAAATGTCTTGATGTTATTAAACCCGTCCTAATGTAACAGAGAAATACAGAGAAAGTATGAAAAAAAAACATCCAAAACTTCTACACGCAGCATGTTAGTTACTTAGGAGCAGACCCAATGGCTGCAACCTTTCATTGTGTATTGAGACTGAAAGACTGTGTGGGTCTGAAGGTTTCAATTTCATTGAAGTGTAATGGAATGTGGGAATAAGGGATTTGCACTGGCGGCAGGAATGTCTGACAATCAGTGCCTGGGAAAGAAGAGGAGGGAACGTAACATCTTATCTGACCTTCTCCACACTTACATGTGCGTTCCAACAATGTATCCCGAACATTTACTACCACTTTTCCCTCTGTTACAAACAGTGAGCACCACTCACAGCTTCCATGCTCTGCTCTCTATGTCGAGACTGAGAATTCCAGATGTGAAGCTAGTGGCACAGGCAAAAAGGGCAAAGCAGGGCTGAATGGTACAAATCTTAACAAACCTGTAACTGCAGAGTGCACAGGTACTGTGGCCAAGATGAGTTTGTTTGTTTTGCTAAAATAGACTTAAATAATACTAAATTGGAGAAACTCTCTAAATTGGAAAAAACTCTCTCTCTCTCATGTTAGCAGGGCCGACTGAGACTGAAAAAAAAAGAGAGCCTTTTTTTCAGTCCCAGTCTGCCCCTGCTAATATGCTCAGAAAGAAACTCCTACAGGTTTTAAGTGGTCTGAAGTCCACTGGGAAAGCCAACGTCCGTATATCACTCTAGAAGATACACTGTCCTGAATATTAGGCCCAGAGCTCCCTTAATTCTTAACTTCTCCAGTGGTTAGGGTTCAGTCTGGCTTTGAATAGGCATAAAAACATGTAGTATGATCTAGCTGTAACTAAGTTTCCCCCTTGTTTGGTATGGCTGTGTACATTGCAGTCACAAATAGTCGGAATTAGAGTTAATTTTGTCAGATGAGACAAGACTGAATATGTTCGTCAACAACCATTTTTTTTATGACAAAGACGAGACGATGACGAGACCAAAAAACGCAGACTAAGACTAAATTAACATGCATTATTAAGATAAAATCTCTCTACTTTTTCATCATGAGAACTAGTGCAGTGCTTGTTTGAAGCGCATGCCTGTTCCAAACAGGCTAATTGCTTGGTTCCCAGAATTCCCCCCCCCCCAGTAAGCCTGGTTCAATCAGGCACGGCGCGGCTGTGGCTCATCTAGAGATTTGTCGTGTCCCCTTATTTTCATCTAGCCATCACACATCCAGGTAGCGATGTGGCGGGGAGGAAGGAAGCCCGGTTCAGCCTACTGCAGAAGCAGCTACAGCGCGTAGCGATGTGCCCCGGCACCAGATCAAGGAAATGAGTGTTGGAGAAGCTGCTTTAAAACAGCTTGCAGAGCAGCTGGAGAAATGTATACAGTATACAACAAGTGTATTTTGTCAGGTAATTATGACATTTAACCAATATTTGAGATGTGTGAAACACTATTTGACTGAAATGGTTATCTTATGGTAATAATCTCAGAAATTCATTTATTTAAAAAAAAAGACTAAAATGTTTTGACTAAACCTTGACTAAGATACTTGAATTCTTTTTTGACTAAAACTCGACAAACTTGACTAACAAAAAAACATATGTGAATGACTAAATATGACTAAAACTAACAAGGATATTTGGCACAAGACTAAGACTAAAACTAAATTAAAAACAGGTGACCAAATTAACACTAGTTGGAATTAATATGGTCTCCTGCTGCCGAGAGGGGGTGGAGCTTCTCTAGGCGCTACCAAGATAAAATAAAAATTAATGGACCTGGACTTTGGGCAAGGCAGAGGGAGACAAAAACAACTAAACATAAAAAACTAGAAAAGATTAGAGGAAAGCTCTAGAACAACTAAGAAATGGATTATTTCTTTTATGTGCAATGCCTTTCAAAAACAAGCAGCTAAACAGTGAAGTAGTTCTCATAGAAATCAAAGCAGCTTTTCCTTTTGGCTTGATTAAGGAGACTTTATCACTACAGAAAATCAAACATCAAACTGAGCACATCAAAACAAGACTGTCAGTGTAGGGAGTGGAGATCTTGTGACCAAGATAAGCAAGTGTTTGTGTAAGTTTGGTTACCTACTGTACTAGCCATCAGATACAGTATTGTAAGAGCAAGAGAAATATGTTTTAGGGTTCTGGCTGATAGCCAATGCGACAACATGTCTGTTATCAGCGGTTATTGATTAGTGTGTAGGACGTAGGTAAGTTGGCAGTAAAAGGCCTACGCTGGACTCTGGGGATTTTAACAGTGGGGCTGACAGATAGTGAGTGCATAGGCAGGATGGGCACAGAAATATACTTTAGGCGGAGGCTTCAAGTAAGCGCAATGGAGTTTGGAAATAAAATGTCTAAGTGTGGAAAGTACACGTGTGTGCAAATGTACAGTCTAAAGGTGATGACGGCCCCAATAAATTGATAAGATGGAGTGCAACAAACTGAAAGTCTGTAAATCAAAACTAGCAGAATTATCTTACATGATTCTATTCATATAAAGACATTGTCATATGTCCTCACACAACAGGAAATGATGGGCTAATATAAAAAATAAATCTAATTTGCCCTTAAGATATTATATGTATTTAGGTACTGTATTTCCTTAAAAAGTACCACTCACTGTCGAGAGCATCCTGATGTACTACTGCATCACGGTGTGGTTCTACCACTGCACTGAGGCAGAACGGAAGAAGCTCCAGAGAGTGGTCAACACCGCAGAGAGGATCATTGGCTGCACCCTCCCCGCCCTAAAGGACATCTGTGCATCCCGCTGCCTCAGCAGAGCTAAGGCAATCATGAAAGACTGCTCCCATCCTGCCTACCCCGTGTGATCTGATGTCCTCTGGCAGGAGCTACAGGTCAATCAGGACCAGGACCAGTAGACTCAGGAACAGTTTCTTTCCACAAGCCATCACCACACTGAATACACACACTCACTAGCACCCCCTGCACGCACACACACACACATTCACACCTTCACATACGGACCATGTGCAATAACAAGTACTTTTAGTGTGTATTTCTTTCTATTTATGATTGCTGTTTTACTATTTATTTCTTGTCTTCTTGTTACTGGGTGAACCATTGCTTAAAAATTCTGTTGTTCATTTTGCACACTGAAAAATGAAATAAAAAATAGAATTTCTGATTCTAATTTTATGTTCACACTTGTCTTTTTTTTAATCTGCCAGCGTCTGTTTTTATTATAATCCTATAGAGTAAACCGTGTTTTCACGGCGAACTTCTTTTTTGGAGCTGGGAGCGTCTCTTTAAAGTTGAAAAAAGTTCAATTTTTCTAAAAAAACAACAACAAAAAACTGGAAAAAATGGAGTTGGAGCACAGCAATTTATACAGTATGACAGGGTGCTGCCTGTATAGTGAACTTGCTTTGTTTTTTGTATCGTTAGCATCACCACTCTCTCTCTGTTCTTTCTCTAGCTTGCTCCACCGCTTTGTTTTATCTAACCTTAGCACCACTCCACATAGCACTCTAGTTAGGATACTGTAGCAGTCATTAATTTTTGGAATAAAAGGCTGCCAGCTTCTTTTTTCCCTACAAAAGCGTCCTAGTCAACTTTTTCTTGTCGAAAGATGCCAAGTGTGAACATAGCCTAAGTGCGTTTTCTCATTAGCTAATATAAGATACTTGTGTACTTGGGCTGCGATGCTCCATTTTTTATGAGACCACTATAGGCTGTCCACAGATCAGTTATTTATTATTATTCAGAGTCTCTTTGTGTCTAAGGCAGGCCTTTCTCTATCAAGTTTAAAGGATGAAATTTCACCATTTCTGCAACACCTATTTCTGTCAGCCACCTTACCAACGTCTAATGGTACACAGTACATTTTCTTGGTTAAGCCTATATCTTGATTTATGTGTTTAATGATTATGCAAATAAATCCAGTAAGTAAACCTACCTCAGGGTTGTCTCCTTGGACCTCTTGTTCCGAGGTACTCTGTCCCATTGTGACCCTGTTTCTTCATAGGGGTGGTCCATCAATGGCTACTAGAAACAAAGACAGACATGCTAAGTAGGTTTTTTTCAAGGAAGACATTTTGCCATGTCACAGTAGGAAAAGCACAGGTTAAGGGTTTAATGTCTGCTGTGAAAATCAAAGGGAAAAACACGCTTATATTAACTCATCCACAAACTTCTTTCCAAAAATCATCACGATGCATCAAGATGCGTCAAATACATTTTTCTATTAAAGCCATATAGGATGCTAAATTCATAGCTTTCCTAGCTTCAAAAACAAAACATTCTGCAGTGCTCTAATACTAAATAAATTGGATGCTTAAAACTACAGCACTGAGCACATGGCACTTCATGAATGTGCAAAACATAACAGAATGTGTAAACAGAAAGGGTGCATATATTAAATTGTAAACATAAATAATCGATTATGGCCCTGCCGATTATTGATGCAGCATTGTCCATGTCCACAATTCGATGCATTGATTATTTGATTAATTTCAACACTGCTAACATGCATGCACACAAATAAACACTGAATTGCTCTAAGCTACTGCAAACCAGTGAAGAGACATCAACAAAAGTGGTTTAACACACACACACACACACACACACACACACACACACACACACACACACACACACACACACACACACACACACACACACACACACACACACACACACACACACACACACACACACACACACACACACACACACACACACTATGGATTAGGGGTGGGACTCACTATACAATATTATTGCAATTTTAAACATGTTGCAATATTCTGCAATATATTGCAATTTACTACCTTTTTTGAGTGACAGATTTTCAACAAAATATAACTTGTTATTCTGTTTATGAAATTATCTGAAATGCCTC
This sequence comes from Percina caprodes, assembly GCA_013375575.1. Lineage (NCBI taxonomy): Eukaryota > Metazoa > Chordata > Actinopteri > Perciformes > Percidae > Percina > Percina caprodes. Next base: position 4,221,172 of record JABXJD010000011.1, on the reverse strand, counting down.
ATCCTTTGTACATTAGAAGCTGCTGCATTAATAAAATAAAGTATTTTGTTTATTATATTGCACAACCAATTTCATCTAACCTAATCTTAGTCTCGAATTGTCAGACCTTCCTCCTCAATGCTGCGAAGGAGGGTCTGGCTAGTCCACACAGCATTCTGGGATGGGAGAAAAACGTGCTCTGGCTTACTGGCATTTTTTAAAAAACAATCACAATCGTCTTGGATGGTGCTAAGTGCCAAATGGAGCCCCAGTGCCGCTGCAAAATAGCCTCAGGAAGGAACATGTTTTGGTGGAACATGTACATTCAAAAGTTGTTTTACTCGTGCAACAGAAAACTCAGATTGGACAGATAGTCTAGCTAGCTGTCTGGATTTACCCTGCAGGGATCTGAGGAACAGTCAACCATAGTCTTCATAAATTCACTACAGGTTAGAATGCTAACACAAAGAAAGACGAAGGTAACGGACATCCAGAGCAATCCCAGAAGTGGAATGTGGTAGATATAGACTTACCTAATCTAAACACTGTGTAGGTACCAACTGCCCCTACGAGCAGATGCTTCTACATCATGTAATATTTTAACTACCCATGTTGCTCCGTTTTAGGGTCATATAACTGTGCACATTTCTTGGGAATCCTCAAATCACTGTGCTACTGCACTGAAAAATTCAAGTTCATCCAGGCCAGCTACATACCATCTCTCTGCCCACATCTGCCAGTACAGACTTGATTCAGCTGACACAGGCGGATCTACTGTAGCTGGAACAACAGGCTTCATTCGCTGTCTATGGACAAATAAATAGCTATGCTATCTTAGCTCGCCAAGGTCCACCAATTTCCCACTCCTACTCTGACAACTCCAGCAGAAAGTGAGGCTGGAGAGAAAACAAGCTGGCTAACAACACACTCTATGTTTACTGAGGGCATACAAAGTAGGCTACAGCACTAGCATGAAGAAGCCCTTAAACCAGCAAGTGTTTCAAGTGAATCAACTATTTTGATAATCGATGAATCTGTTTCAGTCATTTTTAAAGCAAATAAATGAAAAGAACGTGTGGCTCCATGAAATATATGTTAAATTGTTAATAATACGTTGCAGCGCTATGACTTCTAAATAGCTGTTGTTGTCTAGTGTCAAAGCTCCATTCAGCAGTTTTGTTTAGCCTAAATCCAAGAAACAACACAAGCTGGCATCAGATGCATCTTTCCTCTGACATATTTTCTGCTTAATCTATAAGATCAGTGGCTGGGAGAGGGTTGCTGAACTGCAGCATGGATGAAATTCAATCAGTGAAAGGTTGAGGATGCAGTGTTGAGTTACATGATGTAACCCTATGAGTCACAACAAACCACAGAAGAGAATGCTGCAGCAAGGAGATACCATTTCAAGGCCATAATAGCTCAAATGAAAACCCAGCTATAATATTGGCTATTCTTTGTTCAGTACCTTTATAACATTAAAAGATGTGTATATTAAAATTACAGCATGTGACTTAAAGCTTTAGTGCATAACTTTTTGATATGAACGTCCACTACATTCAAGCCATTGCCAAATGAGTTGTTACAAAGCTAATTGTGTGAATGCTGATTCAGCAGCATTCAGAGTATTGATATCCGATTCTTTCACTTTCTTTTGTCACCTCTAACTTCTGCATACGTTCAGCTACAAAAATCATTCAAATTTCAAAATGTTCAGCTCTTTAAGCACAGTATTTTTCTATTTTTTAACTACTAAAATCAATGAGAGGAAGCTACAAATCCTTCAAATTATATTCTTCTTCAAAATCTAGTTTTTGTGAAAATCACTCTCTAAGTTTAGTGTTTATTTCAGGATTGTTCAGTGTTGTTTGTTGATAATGGGTGTGTATTGCGTGACGTACAGTGGGTGATGTCATTGCTAAAGCACAGACCCTTAAAAAAATCATCTAAGTCCCTTCTCTATAAATTGCTCTTACGCCCACAATTTTTATTTTTCATACATGATTAAATTGAAAAATTAAACACATTTATGGAAGCGTGTGTTTGACACCATCACTTTACTAACTAGGCCTTACATGTCTGTCAATCTTTCAGAGTGTAAATCAACACCAACCAGTTGGAATTTTCCTGTATTGTTCTTTGGCAGATAGCCACCCATAATTTGCAATTCCTTTTCTATTTTTAAAATTGCTTGTTCCAGAATTTGACCAATTTTGAGATGTTGTCATCACTGCTGAAAAACATTTCTTACTCTGTCTCTTGTGCAGCAGCTACCCCTGTAACAGAACTTTAGTAATTCCAGATAGCTGCCCATAAGTTGTTGCTACACATAACATGTTGCTTCAGATTGTCTCTCTTTGTCTCAACACTGTAAGAAAAGCACAGGCCTACTATTATCTATAGTTGAGACAGTAGCCAACCTCTAGCCTCCTAGCAGTGCCTCCCGTCATGTAGGCCTATTCCCATTGTTCTCTATGAACAATGAAGCTAGTGTTGACTCTACTTCCAGGGGCAGATCTGGGCCGACTACTAACACAATCATGTCTGTTTTCACCTAACACAAAACACCCTCTAAGGCCTGAGATTCACCATAACGCCTGTAGGATATGTTTGAACCCACAGATAGATGGTAAAAACATCACATATGCTGTGACTCTGCACACATCCATATTTAAGGATTTAACAGTGGAAGAATACAACCAAAGAGAAACATGTATTTGGTTGAATGTACTGTCAACACAAACTTACACCAACTATTTTTTTAGACCTTTACCTTCTGTTACCTTTGACCTTCTGTCACCTTTGACACTAGAAGTCTAGCCAAACTGTTTGAATTTACTTCATACTAAAACTTCATAAAATCAATTTTAATAAATAAGGGGGAACAAATCTAACATAAGCCCAAATATAAATGGCAGCAAAGTAATGACCAAGGTGAACTCAGAAGTGGACGTCAGCTCATATTTCCCTCCAGCCAACAAGCTCTGCATAACTTTCACCAAAAGAGGTGTTGCCTTACTAAGTTCTCGTAAACTACTTGGCAGGATTGTTTAGTAACACATTGAGTAGGTGAGGAACCACTTAACAGATTACTATAAAGTGGGGTTTTCTTTCATTAAACCTCAAGCTTTTATCTCTTTTTATTTAGTTAATTCACAACAGTAGTGGGTGTTTTGACTCACTGGTGTACTGTTAACTAAGCTAACAGTCAAAGGGGCACTAGCACAGAGATCAAAAAGTGGCTGATCGTATGCGAATAGTGGCAAACCGGCAAAAGGTGCCAGATACATGCTGCATTTTTTGCGCCCACAAATGAAGCTCAGCTCAAATTCCTTCAGGAAGACTTCTAAATAAACTTCAATCACAACCATTTCTCCCTAAAACTATTCAGCTGTTAAAAGGCATTCATTTTTTAGTAAACCAACCAGAATTGGCCATGAAATTCATGATCCAATCACAGCATGACATCCTGCTTTAAAGTCTACTCTCCTTCCTATCAGCTGTCAGTTTTCAGGCAAATGTGCAACAGTCCTCCAACTCTTCCACCTCCGTGCATCGTCAACCTTTGCAACCTGAGTTCCTTTCCAGCAGACGGGTCCTTCGTTTGGTCTCCGGGTTCCCTCTCCACCATCACCAGTGTCTAGGCTCCATCGGGGGAATATGCCTGGCTTCTCAACCCCTTCAAAATAATATTTACGATGGAGTCTAATCCCCAAAGACAGTACATTTCTTATTATGCACATGTACAATAAATTTCTGCATATCTGCAACAAAGACTCCTGATTGAAATATATTGTTGTCCATGTAAACGTGCGGAAGGCACGCTCAAATGGTTCTTGCAGTCAGCACAGTGTGGACGCCGGCACCGTGCTGCAATGATTAGCTAAAGAAGAGAAGTTTGTTTTTTGAGCCACTTTGACCGATGCTCTGACAGCAATCAGTATGAACGACTAGACAGTAACCAGCGACCAAGTTGAACTGATCTGCGCTGAACCCAGCAACAAGCACAGCAAAAACCGTGTTTGGTTTAAAACTGCCTACACATGATCCATGGTAAAAAAAAACGCTGTGCACTAGCTGTTCCATTGTTTTCTTATTGGGTGAGAGTTAGAGACAACTCAGAGGAAGCGCTACCCTTGGGGTGGTGCACCGCTTGAAATTGCTGATGAGTTCTGCGCTCAAAGTTCAAATTATTTCAACTTTGACCTTGTTGGCGCTGACCCCTCAAAGCGCAACCAAGGCCAGAAGTAACAATGAGATTATACCTGGTATAACGGCAATTTCTGGGTGGCGACACCAAGGGTAGTGGTTCCTCCGAGTTGTCTCTAACGCTCTCCCAATAGAAAAACAATGGCACAGCCAGTGTGGAGCAGTTTTAGCCAGATCAAGAGTAGGCGGCTTTAAAGGCTGAAACATGTTTCATGCTTCTAGTGTTCAGTGCGGTCTACAAGATCTGGATGGCAATATGACGCAACTTCACCCTGGGCAACTGTGCACAGAGTGTCTGGGAAAGGTCTGAGCACCGAGCCGTGCACCTCCAAAATTTTCTAACCAGGTGGCACTGTGTTGCAATGATTAGCTACAGAAGAGAAGTAGTCTGTTGTTTTAGCCACTCTGGCCGCTTTGAATGAAGTCAGCATGAACGACCACACAGTTGGCGGCAAACTTGTGCGCTGAACGCAAGAAGCATAAAAACAATTTTATCACACTAAAAGGCGGCAACGGCATTGTTTCCAAGGATTTAAAAAAACTTAAGAGGTGCCGTCATTTTATAGCTTGCTCATCTCGCGCCATTGCAACCATCAAAACCAAAGCTGTTTTTCTTTTAAGCCAATCACAACTGTTCTAGGCAGCGCTATGCTGCAGATATCAGAGATAGCAAAGGACTTCTAATAAGGGAACAAGTTCCACTCTCTTGATACTTCTGGCTTCTGAAATGGTTGCAGTTCCACCAGAGTTCTACTCGGGAGGTCACAGCTGAGTGCAGAATGAATGGGACTCTATGTAGCTATACCCCTCAAAATTCACTTTTCTCAGGATATAATTTTTTTTTGTCTAGTGAATTTGAATGTTGTATTCGAAAGGGGAGGCTAAGACAATACACCCGGTAGGGTGGTAGATTTTCTTAAAGTGTTTTTTTATTCTAAAAAGCCTTTAAAAATCTTAATGACGCCATACACATCATACGGCCGGAGATACTGCTTTACGGCAAGTTCTGAGTAACTTCCTTTTTTCTCTAGAGGCAACGACAACACAGCGGACAGGTTAGGCTTTCCCTGTCAATACATGTACTAGAAAGAGGTTTGCTAATGTTTTAAAGACCAAGCCAAAAATATTCACTCAGACATTCTGGTTCCGCTTTGGATGCCATCAAGCAGGATCTCTGGTCGTAATCATTCCTTCATTGACCAATCAGCATTCATTAGCAGAATGCAAGAATGTTATGAGCAACAACAACTCAACCTGTAAGAAATCGAATGCTCATAAGTACTCGTTCATTCAACTTTCAAGCAATAATCCATGTTGAACTTACAAAATCTACAATCAAATCTGAGATTTCTCAACAACAATCATGCAAAAGAGACAAATTTACCCATCTAGCTTCATAGAGTCCCAATCATTTTGCACTGGCCTGCGATCACCCCCAGTGGAACTCTCGTGGAACTGCAACCAAATTCGATACAACGGGGCTAAATGGAGTGAACAGGCTTTCAGTAGACGGGCTTTGGAGATAGCCAGTGGGCAGAGATATGGATATGTCTATCCCAGCAATGTACTTCCGTTGAGACGGACGACTCTATAGGGTGTTATGTATAATAGACATAGTTGGGCCTTATAGTTTATATTCGCACGAGTGTAAAATTAGTTATTTCCACGTGGTGAAACATCAGCCGGATGGTGTTATTGCTCAAATCAGACATCCATCCACTACAGCAGGGCATAGGGCACCTGGCCGACGAACGTTATGCCATCCCTGTGGCTAACGTTGTCACTGTTAGCTAGCATTCGATGCTACAGATTGCGATTTACAGTGGTCATCATGGCGGATGTAGAAGTAAAACAACACCAAACAAAAATAGCCTACGATGTGTTTTTGTTTAGTTGTTGACCTCTGCAGGAGCAATCAGACTGAGCTCTTACGTTACAGTTATTGACACACATCGCCCCGTGTTTTCACTACGAGTTACTAATCAACGCTAAATAAAAAGTCTTAGTTAATCACATGCCCGTGAACTAAAACTTAACATACTATAACCATGTCATTAAACTAATATTAAAGACATTTACCTGAGCTGATGGACTCCCGTCAATCGTCACTGACTGTCAAAAAAACATAGGCTACAACGGAAATCATCTGAGGAAGCCCCGCCTGCTGTACCGGAACTTTGTCAAGATGAACCAATAAAAATGTAGAGCTGGGGCGAATCGTTTACATCCCACCCACATATATGCAAATAAATAGCCGGTGACCAATAGTTATCGAGGAACACAACTAGTGATGGGCAGAGTTATCACTCTGGTGATGGGATAAGATCCGGCTGATTGACGTATTACATTAACCTATAAATGCAGATGGACTTTAGAGCGTTACAATCGGATTTCAACATAGGACTCTCATATTATCCATTTAAAGTACAGTATGTTCATATGTTATATCACTGATTACAGTGAATACATTGATTACATCAATTCTTTTATGTACCAGACCTCTATGCCCTAAAACTGCTGGTAATTGAATCAGGAAATAACTGACGTCACTGATTGATTTAATGGCCAGAGAAACACATTTACTTTGGTAACAGATCTACATCCAAGAAGAGAGTAGATCAACGATAACATTACAGTGCATCTTAAAATGTTAGTAAATAGCTTTAGCTTTTTTGCAGACAAGCTTACCTTTCAAGAAAACAAAACAAAAAACACCACCACCCCCTACAGGGCTCTACCTACAATATCAAACTGTTTTTCCTGTATTTAGTTCTTATTTCAAAACAATTTAGACAAACATGTGAAAAGAAAGTGTACCAAATAATGAAATCAAACCGTTGGATTTAAAATACATAAACTTTATTGTGAGGTGAGTGTCCAGTAATAGGATTACAGTTCCGCAATGGGTTTGTGGGGCCAGTAGGGGTGTTTGACCTTGTCCAATTTGGTCTCGGGGAAGGTGTGGTTGAGGTCCTCGATGGTCATCTGGTCGAAGGGGATCATGTTCTTAAACTTATCCAGCTGAGAGAGAGAAAGAGAGGCAGAAAAAAAACAAAGTTATAGATACAAGTTTTCTGAAGAAGTCCATGAGGAGTTTCAGTAACAAATGCAACTACTGTCTCACCTCTTGCTCATACTGAGCGATGCGGGCCTTAGATCCCTCAATGTAGGCAGATGCACTTTTATTCTGTTAGGAGAATAAGACAAAAACAATTACATCTGACAATGCAAAATGACAAAACAGCCAAACATTGCGCTGTTAATATTAATTTCAGTGTGCCTCTCTTCTCTTAAATTCACAATGTCTGGTAATTACCAGTTTTCTAATTCAAATCAACTCATTTTACAACAGTACAGTAAAGCTGAAATTCAGGCAACACATGGATTTGTTTGGTGCAATAACTTACAGATTCAGCCTCCTGTAAATTGATGGCGCTCGTCTGTGTGTCCACAGGCTCCGGGATCTGAAGGGCTTTGAACTGTGTGTAAGAGGAACATTTATCATTCAATATTGTGACACAAACCGACAAATGCTAAACACACTAAAAGGGAATTATAACTTAGCTGCACAACCACCAGCTTGACTGATTTGGAATTTAAGCTGTAGTTTGCCTATTATTAACCAGCACTGTAACCCTCAAAGCTGTTTTAAAAAATAAAATAAAAAAAAATAGACACAATTGTCCTAAAAGTGACATGCTAAGACTCGTCAGATTATTTAGCCTCTACAGACCACTCAAAAGGTATTTTGCTTCCTTAATTCACTATTAATTTGGATCCTGGAGGGTGTCTGGAAAGGTGCCAACTACAAGAAATGTCATGATGAGTAAATATCACCTTCTTCTCAAACTCATCAACCATCCCGGCTTTAGCCACTGTGCTCCTGTAGAAACTCCAGTCAATGGCTGCAGGAGTCTCTGGCAGAGAGGTTAGTCTGGTAAAAAGAGAGAAGATGGGAGTCTAAAGGGGAGCAACTTAATAGATAGAATGAGCAAGGAAAACACTGTAGGAAGACGATAGTTCTTCAGGGAGACCAACTAACTCAATGGAAATTACCGATAATGAGGACCCGATAAGATACACGAAAAAAATCAAGGAATAAAATCAATGATTCAACCGTTATTGTCTGCAGCTTTGATTTCTTCTCCTCAAACCTCTCATAATGGGTATAGGCAGAGTGAACCTGATGAAGTGTATGTTGAGCACTTGATGAGGTTGACCAAAATATTTTTGTACAAGTTGTCAAGCAAACTGCAAAGAATTAAAATACTGAATTCAGCCGTGATACATCTAATCCACACAAGGAACTGCACACTGTAAATAAACAGATGCTAGTGTGCAATTGGTCTTTTATGTATTTACATTTGATCATCCTTCCAGCACATTGCTAAGCTTCTCAGCCAGGTGCACACTTCAGCTGTGTAGCCATGGTATGTGCCACTCTCACTGCATGAAGGATAACTTCACAGCAGACTCCTTTGACACTTCCCTTAGATTGATGTTTTGATTATCAGAGACCAAAGTTGACTTTGACTGACTTAGCATGACTTTCTACATGTTGGTGTAAAACTAACTTGGCAGCGATGGCATCACTGCGAGTTTTCAGTGCGTTGAACATGCCCCTCTGGTTGGGTGGAACCCGCTCTGCAAACGCCAGCCAGTCAACGGCCTTCAGGGCTACACGACGGCCTGCCATTCTGCCTGTCTGAAAGGTAGGAGGACATCTTGTTCAGTCCAAACAAACAAACCACAAAAAAAGTTAAAATAATCCAGGCAACCTATGACTGGGGGGGAAAAAAAGTACATATAAGATAAAATGTTACAAGGTTTTATAAACACTTAGTTGCCAGTTTATGGAGGTACACCTAGCTAAGACTAACAGTCTAATTCAACAACCCTGTAATAAATCCTACCTTCATTAATGGTAATGTTCAGTTCATGTTAAAGCTATTTGACAGTTTGACAACAAAAGTTGTCATCCTACAGTTACCAAGGTTAAAACTGAACATTCCCATTTGTGTTTTAGTAAAAAAAAAAAAAAAGTTTGACATTTTGGATGCTGTATTTGCTGATGAATTGTATTGCATTATACCAAAAAGCACAAATACAGCACCAAAGAAGACCACAAGGTTGAATGAACACCTCTCTAAAATCAATTTCAACTAAAGCATTTTAGCTTCTTGAAGGTAGGATCTATTGCAGGGCTGTGTGTTGGGCTACCATTGGACCTAATGAACTGAAAACTAAGTGTATGTATGTATATGCTTCCACTTCTACAGCATTAAAGGGATGTGTAATGTGTGTGTAGCAGGTGTAATAATGACAGCGTAGCTTTACATTTATACTGTGGTGATATATATGGAAAGTCATGTACAGGCTGCTGACACAAGGTTAAGAAAATGTCCTTGAGTCATAAGTAAAGCCTAGTTGCAGCCTAGACAGACAAAAACTTGTTCATCTCCAATTTAACGTAACGTTATAGTGCGACGTTAAGCCATAATGCAGTTACTCATGTTAGTGTGGCAAGTTCAACTTATTGACTGACTACAGTCAGTCATTATTGGTCTCACGTTGACCACTATAACGTTTGTGTTAAACCGCGAAGACATGTAACGTAAACCGTTAACGTTAGCCAGCTTTAACGCAAGTAGAAATTAAGACATTGATGCCCTTAGTTTAAAAGTAGCCTACACATATAAACCGTACGGTACAACTGCGGGTGCACATGGCAAAGCATGTTTTGAACAACTAGCTAAAAGAGAAGATATGATGGTGAAAACACATTTTTGACAAGAAACAATCAATGACACCGGGCCCTTGACATTTTGCTCAATTCAAGACTCCTGCAAGGCTAGCTAGCTTACGGTAGCTAGCTCTGTTAGCCTGCTAGCCAAGGTCAGAGAAGTATCTGAGTAAGGCCAACTTTTCATAAAATACCGAGTGAACGTTAAGTTCACTGCTGAATCACGTGTATAACGATAAATGTATAAGCTACGCAAACAAGTATTTAAATATATTTTCATTACATGGGCTTTCATTCAGCAAACGGCTCCGCTAATGTACTCACCTCGCTGTGCAAAGTGACAGAGTAGAACAACGGAAGTGCTTTTTCTTCATGAGCAGAGGAAGCAGTAGCGAGGCCGTCACCGCCCCCTGCTGGAGTGTCAGAGTAGCCTACCCACCGCGAGTTATACTCAACCAGTCAGTCAGTCAATCAATCTATCTATGAATCAGTGCTATTTGTCGCATTAAATCGGTTGAGATAGGCCTACAATTCTGGTGAAATACACAGCAGCTCCTTCAACTTGGGCATGATGGTGTGTGTGTGTGTGTGTTGGGGTGGATCGCTAATGATTCTTCTTGCATTCTGCCTCCTTCATTCGTTCAACTAAAGCTTTTCCCAGGGCTACATCTGCAACTATGGGTTTTACTGTAGCTTATATTACTAGTGCTTTAATGAGGAACATTTTAAAGGCTACCCCACAATAAACTGTAAGTCGTATTCCTGTATTTTATTTAGCCTATAAAGGTGACGATCACGTTTTTTGTTGAAATAGGGCAAAGAGTGAGTGAGAAAAGGTATGAAGTGGATTTTTATATAATATGTGTTAAACTTTGGTTAATAAAGGCCTAGTTACAAGAACTAACATACTAGGCTGTGAGTGACAGTGTAAAAAACATTGTTCAAGTGAACCAAACAACAAATTAGATATCAGCTTGCCATTGAAAAAATACAGTATAGCCTATATTTTCACACAACTGTATCGAGTTGAAGATTTGTGTTTTTTTCCCTATATTTCAGATTACTGGGCATGGTAAATAAAACATAGGCAGGTGAATGTCCGCCTAATGCGCAGCAACAACACATACCACAATTTTACAGATAAAGTTGTCTTATTGGAAATATTTTTTACTGGAGAGGAGGTAGGCTGTATGGCCCAAGTGCCCGCTAAACATATCCAGAAATGACAATTAAATGAAAGGATTTGTTAGATTGTATGCTTAATGCTTTGTTTAAAAGTAAAACAAACGTGTGATGTGCCAAATAAGACACAAAGTTATGTTAAAATATAAAATGTAAAATATTGTACTCATTTTAGTTAAACAGAACAAGGATTCACTGATATGGCCTAATAGATCCATATATTACACTCTGTATGCTATTTTAAATTACAGTTAAATTTAATGGCACAACATTGGAAAATTACATCATTATTGGGCCATTTTCAAATTAGATAACAATAATTATGTGCATGGGCAGGCGATGAAATTTTTTGGCGACAAGGTTCAGGTTTGGCATGCTTACATACTTCAATTAAAAAATACAATAAACAAAAAAACAATTATCTCATCTAAGTCTGTGCTACTTTTGATAGTCATATTTCTTGGAGGAGCACTGTAGGCTGAACTCCACTGAGTCATCAAAGTCATAAGCTATAAATAAAAAATAAAACTGTGAAAAGGTTTTAAAATGAGTAAGCCACTTTATACAGGTTTTGTATAATGTTTATTTACTAAAATCAGTTTTACAAGTAACTGAACATTTAGATAGAGTGATGGTATGTACACAGTACAGATACAAAGATATTCAATAAATACCACATTTCCTGCTGCTCTTCAAGCGAGGATGCAGGGCTTTATGAACACTACAAATTGTATTTACATTTACAGCAAAATTCCTCAAAGAACATCTATTATCACTCCCATAAAGGCCACATTGTGAGGGGTAAAAAAATATCTAATACACGTATTTTTCTAAAATATAATTTTGCTCAATGTTTACAAAATGTAGAAATCGTGACAGGAACTGCTGTAAGGAAATACAAACATTCAAACAGCAGTTTTACCAGGAACCGTCAATGCTGAATGAGGAGAAATACTTCAAGTGATACACTGACCTTAAGGCACTGACACCGTTTAAGTACTTTTGTGTTGCTTTTAAACCTCTGCTCCAGTAGCCTAGCCTTCATGTCTGGACACATTTTCACAAACTACTGCAGAGCACGGTGGATGAATTGGAATGAGATATTTAAGACATGCTGTTTAAAATTCTGACTTTTGGAGAAGGCCCTATTTCCACACAAAATTAGGCCTGTGAATCCAGAGAACTTCTTACTTCGTAGTCTTAAAATTAGGAGAACGACTTGAACTCATTCAGTCTATTACGCACACAATTATATATCAAAATGTGTCCCGAAATTACTTATTTTTTGGAGATTTCTCTGAACTCGAAATACAAAAATGTACCCGAGGTGTAGAAAACGCATCATCCTCGTTCATAAGTGTATTGCAACCATTACATAAGACATATTTTCTCTTAAAAACCACACGTACACACGCAGTACTACTAAGACAAATAGTACATCCCATAAGTGATGGGGCCGCTGAACAGTCCTGGGACCGGCAGACCGGGCCTAGGGAAGGCGTTTGATGGACCCCAAGTTGGAGACCCCATGTGCGCTCCGAGGGGGAGCGGCAGCGCAAAGGCGGGCAGGATGGGCTTGGAGGCCAGTTTATACTTTTCCAGCTCGGCCTCCTGCAGTCTCTTGGCTTTGGCTCTCCTGTTCTGAAACCAAATTTTGACCTGAGTCTCCGTCAGGTTGAGAGAGTTGGAGAACTCGGCTCTCTCGGCGATGGAGAGGTACTGCTTCTGGCGAAACTTGCGCTCCAGCGCCAGCAGCTGGGAGGTAGTGAAGGGCGTGCGAGGTTTCCTGTTGTTTTTGTGCTTCCTTAAAGTACACGGAGTTGGACTTGAGCTCCCTGTAAGAGAACAAATTACAAAGAGAAATAGCTGAGGTTAGATTTAACTGAAGCTTAACTGTCGATCATCGCAGCAGGTGAAAATGTGAGCATCTAATCTATAATGCGAACACATGATACAACAAGTACATATATCAATAAATACGTTGAACTATATTGTTGAAGACATATTAAACCTCTTTGTCAATAAGTACCAGAAACTGATCACATTCATTCGTGCAGATAATGTCAGGTTTAATCACGCTATCACCTTTTAATATTTGCTTGCATATGTCACTTGTATCTGAATGTAAATATCAAATAGCCTATATTAAGAAATGTGTAGAATAACAATAAAAGAAAGAACAATCTAAAAGAAACCAAATATGTCCAGTGGCACAACACTTTACCATTACTTATGTGCCGCTTGTTCGACATAGCAAAAGCTAAAATGCAAGAAAGAAATTTACGCACAGTCTTTAGAAGTACAGGGACAATATTAATATGACTGTGACACAACAAGGACATTATTATTTGTGTATCTGTGGCCTTTAATAACACTATTTTCTTTGACGCTTCGATTATCGACACATTCATGTGAAAAAGTATCCTTGAGTTTGCAAAACTCTCATAACAGCAGAAGGACGGACTTACGAGGCGGAGTAGAAAAGGAGGACGTCTGAAACCAAGTGCTCTGATCTTTCTCACAAAACTGCGGACTGTCCTCGTTGGGACTACTGGAAACTCCCTGCGAGCTCTCCGGGGAAACTTTGATCTCCGCGTAAAGAGTCCTTGGAGAGAACTGTAAGCCTTGCCCGGCCACGGCGGGCTTAGGCAGGGCCATAGCTAAATCTGTGGGGGGATAAGAAGTCCGACAGGTGTTTTTTTTGGAAATCAAGGACTCGACGCTAAACGGGAGGCTGCGTTTGTATCCTTTCTCAGTGGTCATGTCTTTAGGCTGAAGATCCTCGCCCTCCGTATCCGTCTCCTCTTTCTGATGAAGCAGTTTGGCGTCTTGGGACGGCGACCCCTGCACAGAATTCATCATGGCACAAGGGGATGGGGCCATGCACCTCCGTGTAGCCCGTTCAGATGAATGAAGTCGCTGAGGTGTACAATGTCCAATATGCGTCTCCGCGCTGTCAGTGGTGCCCAGTAGCTTTTACGCGCTGTACGCGGGGTCGTCTATAAAAGAACAAGGGCTGTTCCCCCTCCCAGCTCCCACCAATCAGCTCGTCACGTTGGCCTCGTGACGTCTGCGAGTGCGGGTTTGATTGGCCCATTGCCTTCCAAAGGAACATCAAGAGGCCTTTGAAAGGAAGAAGTTAATCATACAGACCCCATGCGGCGCGGGGCTATTGATGACCCTCACAAAGTAGCTTAGACCAATTTTAGCGCAATTAACCAGTGGGGAGGATTCTCTTGACCATTTACATCCATTAGCCCGGTACTCCATCCCTATTGGTCAAATTATTCTCCTACTGTAAAGCTAAGCAGGAACTAAACAGTCACATGTCAATATCAAAGAAATACTATTATCAAAGAAGAAGAAAAGTAAAAAAAAAAAGAAAACAGGGAAATATCTTAAATTAACATTAAAATGTAATAATAAGCACACTAAATTACATTTTGATAAACAAAGAGGCTGCATGAAATGATCAAATGAAAAATAAAACAACCGAGTAAAACAATTCATCTGAGAATCAAATCAAAGAAGAAAAGGTGCGCAACCAGGATATAAATTGATTAGGTATGACTGTTGGTCACACAGCATTACAGCAATTTAAGGCCTGTCATGAGCTCTTCTCGCTTCACAATGGTCTCAGTTGAGAAGCAACAGGCGTTTTTTTTCTCCAGGTCATACTATTTAATAAGCCAGACAAGTTGTGTTCTGCGAGGCGCCAGGCTCGGCACGATCAAAAAGGAAGATACCTCGGGGAGAAAAGGCAACGGTTAACTCCACTTAACCAATTGTCCTCCAAATATTTCATAGTCCACTGCATGGAGCTGGGAGGAAGCAGGCGCTGACAGTTAACTATTTCATGTCTAGTTTGAAACTGATGAGGGTGGGATTTAATTCATTTGGACATTAAAATGATGACTGCAGTCCTACAAAGTCATTATCGTCACCTAAATCATCACGACACCAGCATAGACTTCGCAACAGGTGAGAAAATACATGAGTTAAGTCAAAGAAAAAATGTATCCGAGGTCATTGTATGCGAATTTATTTAAAAGAACACTTCACAGAAATGCCATTATTGTGCTCAGCAAGTATTTGCAGCATGCGATCTGCTGTAATGGCGACAGGTCACTTCCCCTAGAATTACTGGAGATTATTAGTTCATAAAGTCAGTATTCAGATATATTCAAGTATCAATACCACAGTGTAAAAATTAGGCTGTTACAAGTAGGCTACAAGTCCTGCATTCAACATTTCACTTGAAAGTACAATAATGCAAAATGTACATAATTAATTTTGCAGAATAGCCTTATTCAGAGTTTTATATTTTTAAATTATTGGATCATTAGTTGTTTGTTTTTTCACTGTTTTAAGTGGTTGGTGTGAAGCCAATTGTAACTACTTTATAGCATATAAGACAGTTATCGCTATAATATAATAAATTATGTTTCAAGGGCTGATTATGTTTTGTAAATGAAGTCTTAATCTGACACATGTAGTGGACTGAAAACTACAATATTTATGATATGATGATGAGGTGTTCTGAAGTAAATGTAGCCTTTAACGTTTTTGGAGTCAATTTAGTTCTTCTTTATCACATAATAATTATTTCCCTTCAAGAAGCTTATTGTTTTGCCGGAGACATAAACTCCCTTTAAGCTTTATGATGTTTATCATTTAAATGTTTTCCTTTCAACATGTCCAAGCCGATATCACATTAAATGTGTCAGCAGCACATTGTGTCCTCTTGGACATCATCAGTCCAATCCAACACAAGACCCCACTGAGAGCTCCGCACTCATCAACACTATCAAATATACGATCAGGAAGTGGTTAACTGAGAAGATGGAGTGGTTCATCCGAGAACTTAGAGTTTCCACCCTCTTTCACTCCATCAAATTACTGCATTAGTTCTCTTCGTGCTTAATTGCTTAATTGGATGAAACAAGAATTATATTGGCCTTGTATTATTGTATATTGGCCTAACTGGCCATGTTATAAAACAGTTGGTTGTGTGTTCCAGCTCTGTCCTGCAGCAGATGACTGTAATCCAATTGGAAGTAGTGTAATTTTAGTTTGATTGACAAAATTCTTCATTGAGATCACTAATGGTTGGCCTTGTGAAAGCCCTCAGGTGCAAAGAACAGTTTACCCCTCCTCTATTTTGGTTGATGATTCAACTTGAGTAAATCCTGATGTTAAGTCCACTCCTTCATTTTCGATCTGACAAAGCTGGCCCTCTGTCTCCTCACACACCAGGGCCTCTTGTCACCCAGCTGGTTTGGGTTTAAATCCCAGTGAGCGTGTACCATTCCTTCTATCTCATCTCCGTAATGTTGTGCAAGAAGGGGATGAGAGTTGGCCCACGTAGCACACAGACTCATACAGAGATTCATCCGATACAGGTACACCCAGAGATAAATCTACACAAGAAGTACAGTTACCTCTCCTCCCCTGGTGTTTGGTCCAGCGTATTTAGCTTCAGGCCCCTCTCCCCTACCCCAAAAGACATTTTTGTAACAGCATGCAGGCGAGTGAACTGTGTCAAGAGGTGTTAGTGAGTTTAAAAGCAGATCTGTCCTTCACAGTCTGTGCATGCTCGATGGGAAGCACTTTCCCCTCAGCTGGCACCAGAAATGAAAACTTCTTCACATGCGTGTGCGGGGCCATTTTCAATACTTAACGCTTTGATAAAACCACTTAGCCTGTTCATAAAGAGCAAGGGGCCAAGTGGCAGCATGATAAGCTATGTGAGAAAATGATTTGATATGCTTATAATGTGATTCTCATATCATATGTTTGTTTTCTTTGAAAAGACGATCCGGTTAAGGCTGTACTCTTCAGGTGCACCAGCTGATGAACTCACACTCCGTGGGAGTTCAGGTGAGCTGGTTGCTGTCCTCCATCAACAATGTGTGAATTCCCTGCTGTAGTGAGGCCCTCTGACAAACAAACAGATCATTTAGAGGAGTGAGCGAGCTGTGGAAACCCAATCTCTGTGAGATGTGTCGACAGTGGCACAAAGACCTGTAGCTACAGGCTTCGACGAGATGGACACTTTGCTGACCTGACAGCGCAGACAGGGACAAGTGAGTGTGCATCATCCCGACACGTCACTCTCACATTGCTCTCCCTTTTCTGTAAGAAAGGAACATTATTTGTGTGGGGAAGTTTAGTCTTCATTTCTGCATGAAAGCACGAGGTAACGATTTATCTTTACATTTTCCTTTTATTGTTTTAATTTCCTGCCTCTGTCAACACCTCGACTTGTGTGCCTTCCTCACTTAAGCAGATTAGCATGGTGCTCTCCATTTAACAGTAGTTTAAATTGCTGTTCTCAGGGTTGCTCAACGCTGTGGAAAAATATTTTGACCTTTCATTTGACTTAACAAGTTGATCCAATCCACATCAGACCCGCTTCAATACTGCACTTAAACGATGGTTTGACATTTTCTGCCAAAGCCTCCTCTTGTGGCATAAGAGCGCCCTGTGTTTGAATCCAGGGTAATGAGGGAAATATTCTTGCTGTGCTGAAGCGAAGAAAGCAAGCTGCCTTCATCATGGCTTCGTTTTTTGGACTGTAAAAAAGCAATCAGGGGATGGAGCGTCCTGCGGTGTTATGGCTGCTGTTTTTAACTCAAATCTAAACACAACAGGGTTTCTTTCTTTGGACTGTGGTTGTCGAATTTGCATTTTAAACTCAAGCTGAAATCAATGTTTGCTCATATGCTGATGGTTAAATTTTCAAATAACATCTTGAACACTGTTTCCCACTCTAGTATCTTCAAAAACAGATGTTTTAGAGTAGAGTTCTCCTGAACTCTACTGCCAATAGAGATTGATAAGGAGAAAAACCACAAGAGGTGACAATGCAATTGGCAATTTTGTCTGGCTTTGCCGGAGGCCATAGAAATCCACATTCTTGAGGAAAGTCTAGAGACAATGCGAGTGGGCGAGTTAGGTTGAGGACTGGGGACGAGGAACTTTGTGTGGCTACTCTGTGGTCTCATTCACAAACCGAAGAATGTCACCACAATCTCATACACTCTTAGCAGCCAAAGCTGTGATGCAGTAGATTTGAGGGGAAAAAAACCAAGGCAGCAGCATCAATTTTCTTTTACCGCTGGCTTCAAATCCCAGCGAGGCCAAAACCAGCAACTATTGTATAAATGACTGCAATTTGGTATATATTATGTGAAATCTTTTCTTTTGTATGTCATAAAAATCCATTAGCTGGTAAATGTATTTGTTGCAACCAATTATCTTATTTTAAATTTAATAACTGAGATGATAATTCTCTCTTTGTACTTGATTGCTGGCACATTTGCAGTCCTCATACAAGCAATATTTCACTGAAAGGCAGATAGATTACTTTGATAATTTGCAAATGTATAATTTTATTGCCCTGGAGAGGAAATGAAATCATCACACCAATAATGACAGAAACTGAGAAAAGACAATGTATAACAATGTATAATTGAAAATGTTAAAAAACAGATAAAAGTGTTTTCTGTTTGACAATTGTTACCATTTTTATATCAATGCTTTATAACATGTTATACTGAAAAAACACTAAATAAAGTGGTTACCAGTAAAAATATTTCTTCATATTTGTTGCAGGATATGTAGGTACATTTAAATTTGCTTAGACCATAATTTCCATAATTCAGTTTTAATGACAACAAAATGTTTGTCACTTGTTTCAGCCCTCATTTCTTAATCTAACTCGCCTTATAAATCTTTTACAAGCCGACAAAAGTGGATGAATGCCGTGTAGATCCGAATTGGCAATGCCTGTCTGATAGTAATAATGTTATTGCAGTCACCAAAGGTCAGAACAAATGTGTGTGTTTGAATATCCTGAGATTACAATTTCAAAGTCCTCCCCATGAGAAGTCGAACAATGGCGAGGGGGGGAAGTTTAAAAAGCGGGGTCTCTTTCAAATAAACAAGCATGGGTTGATCCTGAATAGAACTTCTCCTGAGCAGCCGGATTGGTTCTCAGAAGATCGAGAGCAGCGACTTCTCCTCCTCCTCCTCCTCCTCCTCCTCCTCCTCATCCCCGGCTCCCAAACCAACTGATGTAGTAAACACAAACAACCTGATATCTTCACAACTATAATTTAGCACTTTGCTCCATTTCCTTATCCCACCTTTTATCTTTTCAGTACTCCCCTTTCTCTCCCGCTGAACAGAGCGTGGACGGGAAAGTATATGGAGCTGGGGGGAGGGGGGGGGGTATTGCTTAATGATCCTGAAAATACAATTGCACTGTTCTGACTGTGAAGGTAGCCTGCAGGCTAGTGTAAATTAGCAGCACGAGGAAGCCCAGAGGGTTGAGTCTTGCTGAGCGGCCAGAATAGAGAGATGTGGTGAGAGGGGAAAATCCTGTTAGGGCAGTGCATGTGGAGGATTCACGGTGAGTTTTAGACCTGACTGGAGAAGACAGAGCCACTTGTTGCCGCGACGAACCACAGATCCATGGCAATCTCACTGCTGATGTGTGAGATTCATTGAGGCTGCACCACAGCCATGCATATTGGCATCCATTATGTGAGATGTCAGTTGTTTGTCACATTTCAAACCCATAATTCCAGTTAGTTCCACACAATGGCTCTTTTGAGCCACTGCTATAATCATCATTCAATTTAATTTTCTATTCTTCTGTAGATTCAAAGCCGAGAGGTGAGAGTCTCCCACATTGCATATGTCCTCTCATGAGCTTTTGACCGCTCCGCTAGGCATCTGCTGCCCATAGCCTGCCCATATCTGCATTCTAATGCACATATCCTGCTGGGATGTTAACTTTAGGCCTTCAGTAATTGATGGCTTCCACACTTCAGCTGAGTCCCCCCTTTTTCATTCTCCCTGCCGATTGTTGGTATAACTCTGTGGTTTGGGGGTCTTTCAGTCAACCATTGTTCTTTTATGGAGGAATTATAATAGACTAAAGGAGAGGGAGAAAAGAGAAAGAGAGGAGGGGGGAAAAGAAGGGAGGGGATAAAAAGAGAGTCACTGCTGATAGTCATTCTCATTCTGCAAGTTTGGCACATGCCTTCTGTTACTAAGTGGCAGTGCATTGAAAGAGTGCGTTGCATTTCCCATTCTGCGGCCCTGCTAGGTGCCTAGACTTACAACCCTGGCAGCTGTTGGGCCTTCTATGCAGCTATAGACTCCTCTCCACAGGTGAGCTCCCCTACCAAACTCCCAGTCTCCACTTCACTCAATGGGGCCTTTTCAAGTCTTTTATCAGTGGGGAGAGGCTGATTTTATGTGTGCCACTTGCAGAACTGCAATTCATGGTTCTCAAGATTGCAATTAATGTTATTCATTATGTCACGCATGCAGTTTAAATCAGCACGGGCATGATTTATATATATATATTTTTTTGTTTTGTTTTATCATCTTCTCAAGATCAATGGATGCAAGATGTTCACATATATTTTTGAAGTTTGTGTACACAGTTATTAAAATATCCACAAACAAACAAACAAACAAACAAACAAATAAACACAAGAACCATAGAAACAAACAGTTTTTATGTCTGTTGCAAAGAGATTGGACCCTTTCTGAGGCTTCTTGCAAGTAATCAGCTAGCAAAAACAGAGAAGTGAAAATAATGTACAGCACATTTGAAGAACAATAAAAAACAACCATTTTCATATCTAATTTCTGTCAAATTTGCCACAACAATATTGCATACAGTGTGTGTTTATGTGACATGCCAGCCAAAGGGGCCAGCGGTTGGGTCTTGTGCCACAATTACTTTAAAAGCTATCGGCTGGATTGGTAAACCACTCTAAATTATGTTGTTGTTTTGATTTGGGCAGATTTCAGTACCTTTATTCTTCTGAATTCAGTGGCAGAATATTCTGTTGTTTATTTTCTTCTTCTCAGTTTTTTTCTCTCTGTGATGCGAGCTGTTACATATTACTCCTGAGGTGTGGTTCCTCTTCCCTCAAAGGCCTCCACTGTTTCCACCAAACTGCTGCCAAGCTGGGCTATCTTTTCATTTGGTTACTTAAGTGTAATTGCTCCCCTTTGAAGCCTCAGAGAGGCAAATCATTTGCTTTGGCCCTGGGGCAGTAATGGTCACCGAGCCAGCGACCCCCTCCTGGTCCGAGAGCGTCGAAGAGACCGCGAGAGGCCAGCTCCCATACGGAGAAGAAATAATACGGCCAGGGCCGCTCAATTTCACCTCCCTTTTCATCCCATTCTTTGAAAACTTTTTATTAACAACAGCTTTCTCTCTCATACCGGGGCGCCAGGAGAGGGGAGGAGAGGAGGCAGAGAGGTGGGGAAGGAGAGGGGTGGTGGTGGTGGCATGAGAGGATATCGGGGAGGAGGGTGAGGGGGTGGCTGTCCCCCTGTAGATGTCTGCCGGATTCTCACACACTCACATGCACACACATACACACATCATCAATAGTGACAGGTCAAGGAGGCATTGAAAAAAACAGCCTCCCCCTTCCCTCTCCCCCACGGTTCACACTGCTAAACAGGGACTCATGTTTCATATGCCACAGGCCTCAGCGCTCTCACACACACACACACACACACATACACACACACACACACACACACACACACACACACACACACACACACACACACACACACACACACACACAGGGATTCCTGCTCAACGCCAGCTTGTCAGTGTGACTCTGAGTGTGTTTGCTAATATGAATATGTAACTCTGTATTTGGGCATAATGCTACTATATATACACATGCATCTTTATATCTGCTTGCCGTATTAAACATATGAGAATGTATTTGACTTGACGCCAGAGTACTCTCTTTCAACCTATGACAGGCCACGGAAATATACAGCAAGATAGCACACAAAGACCCCATTTAATGCTGAAAATTACTCCACCACTTACTGTAATTGTCACAATTCTGAGCACATTGACATTGTAATCTCATAATAAGGTAATGAGGGCTGAAACTATGTACAGGAGTGTGATTAGAATGGTGTAGTGGCTCAGAAAAAGGGGTTAAAATGGCAGGGGTTAACATTTTCTTGTCCAGACAGAGGGATTGCATATTGTATGTTTGTATTTCTGGGAGTTTGTATTGATGAAACTAACCAGGAAAACTTAAAACTGATACCTGTTTTCTTCCTTATCTCATATATACGGCATGCTGTAACTCAAAGATTTTAACACATTTCGCAAAGAAAACTCATCTTTAAGGCATGAAATAGGAGGCCTTAAATATAATAGTGTATTCAAATGCAGTAGCGTCGGAGAGAGGAGGTGAAACCAATTTTTAGAAGGAAAAAAAGATTACTTCTAAATAGCATGAGTTATCTTCAAGACATTGTGGAGCCAAATCGAAGTGGACAGGCGTCCATAAAAAGCCAACCTGGTTATGAATGCTGCGTTTTACTTGTATCATTTTGACTTTGAGGTTTTTAAGAGAGAAGCATTCCCTGCAGTCAAGCCAGATGGTAACAATTCTTAGACATATTACGAGCTGCTCTCTGCCAAATAGCATACCTTTGGGCTATGTTTTCAGTGGGCTATAAAAGCCAATAATGTAATTTTGATCTATTTTATCAGATATCACCCCAGCACCGGCTACGTTTATATAAGACAAAGTTTAAAACAGGATGAAAATATTCTCTGTTTTGCTTTTCACTCTATAAGTGCACATTTTCAATATCTGACCTGCTGCGTGGTTTTGCTTTTCTACATTGGACTGAAAGGTGACGCGAGCCAAAACGGTGAAGTTAGTCTCCATGTTGTCAGACATATGGCCCTGGGTATATGTAAAAATACTCTTTACCATAGGTGCATGGTTTTCCACAAAATGACTTGTGCAGGCCAGTGCAGAGAGAAGAGGGTATCCTTTGTGGTAACACTTAAAAAGGCAGACCTTGACATCCCTTAATGTAACGATCACACAGTAGCAAACTATCCCAGCGTTGCACCACACTCCCCAGCGGTCTGCCATCAGCACCATGACTCACCGTTGACCTTGCAATAACTTTCCAGCTCTCCTCCAGACCCATTTGGGGAAATCTTATGGGACTGTCGCACATTGCTGTATTCCATTTGAGATGGTATAACTTTAAACATACCTGAAATCCAGTGTGAGCTTGCACAAACGCACACACTGCGCAGAACAACAGAGCCGATTATATCCCATATGCGGGTACTTCTCCCCCATAATGTCTACAGAATGTAATTGCCCCAGAGTACAACCGCAACAAGGTGGGACGATCGAGGACATTAGCTCAGGTTTTCCATTGTGAAACTTGTTGTTTTCTTCTTGCCCGATCACATGCACAACTGGAGGCCTGCTGTGTGGAATTACTCGCGCTAATGGCGCTACACACTTTTGTTGCAGGAAATCGGACAGCCGCGCTGTAACTGCTAAAACGGTGATTAAATACCCAAATTGCATCATGATGTTGGGCAATTTAGCAGAAAAAATAAAAAAAAGTGCTTCAAATGAAACAAATGAGATTATTGAGCAGTTATGGGACGTGTAAACTCGTCTCATTGAGCTTTAGCCTGCTATTGGATTCCTACATCTACGGAAAAATAAGACTTTAAAATTACTTTTCCAAATCTGAAGCTGCTAGTAAAGTCTAATTAAAGATCACAATATAAACTCTGTAATTTGCTTGTCTGTGGGGTCATTAAGTGTAACCCTGGCTTGGTTTAATGGGATACAAACTGCAGTTAATGAGACAAATAGTTAGCTGTAGTTATGCCTGGCTGACTGTTGTCTGTGGATGCTGTGAAGACTAAACAAGTCAATTTGAGATTTCTTTGTACTCTGTAGGTGAGAATTATTGGCTGAATGATGTGTATCAAGTTTGTTTTGGATTAATTTGTTTAGCGATGATTAAAGGTGAAGTATGAATACTTAAGTCATGAGGAAGAAGGAATGATTTGCTTGATAAAGAAATGAGAAAAGAGACTGAAAACAGGGGGAAACAGTTTGTGATCAAATAGCTGCACAAGCTTTTAATCATATCTGACCTTTAAAAAAAAATGTGGTCTTAATTTACATCAGAAGGAGAAAAGTACAGTGTTGCGTTATTCTGAGGTTTTATCTCCTTACAGTCATATCCCCACCATGCTTGTTAAAAGCCATTGTCGATAACAAACACAATTTTCCTGTGATAAACTGAATACGACAGGGGAGCCTTATTGAGCAGTCTGCACAAAACTGTCTTTGTCTCTCATCTCCAGCAACCAGTTACAAAGCCAAGCTTCCCCGACGACTGAAGTCTAAGTTGACTAAACATTTTTTTCTCTTTATCCCCTTTTCTCTCTGTAAATTTGTGGTCATGTGCAATCCTTTAACAAGCTCCATCTTTGACCCATGTTGTATGTTTCCATAGATGTCATGTCTTGTAAGTCAAGGAAAGACTTTAATGTCTACATGATTTAACATTAAAGGGAGGGATTTCAAAAATAGGGCTTGGTGCCAGAGAGGTAATAATATCCCCGTAAATGAGAAATTGTAAATGCTAAATACATCCTATGGATCCTGGGAATAGACTAGAATACTGAAGGCTCTTGAGAAAACTGAGAATAACAACATTGGCATTAACCCTACATTTCTCTGCTTTCTTTTTCTGCTATTCAGTCTTTAAAATGATTTAAAAACACAAACAAACACAAATGATGATGTCATTCTGAACAAGGATTTGACTAACTCTTCCCAAAATTAAAGTCACTTTATGTTGCTTTTTTGTTTGTGTTACACACAGATTAAGATTTGTGTTTTTTCCCTATGCAGATCCTTTTTTTTACTGTAAATTTGTTCTGTGTGTTTCCTGTTAAAACACATGACTTATGTCTTTATTCTGAACTTCAGATCATAAAGATGAAAAGAATGAGAAGAGAAGAAATAAACTTAAACAAAGAAAAAACAGAGAAGGACTTTGGCTTGTGACCGTAAGTGACAGGCCTGCCACGGCATTGTTTGCGGTTTTTGCAGACCTGTAATCACATTTTGGAAGATTTGGAAACCTATCGTCATGGTGTGCTCTCCAAGACAGAATGATGTCCAGTAAGAAAGAAGAAATACTCAGAAACACATTCACCATGCTGTGCTAAACTATTACTTTTTCAAAAAGAAATATGCCCCACAAAAAATCAAGTTCAATGCACCATGAAAAACTTTCCTATTACAAATACAATTGTTATGTCCTTAAATCTGTTTGTTTTGTCATATTGCTCCAGGGTTGTTTCTTTTTCAGGAAACCCTGCTTCAATTAACTGTGATGGAACACATGTGTCCTTTATCAGGGGCCAACATTTTCTACTGTTGGCCTTTTGAAACGACACCGGCTCTATGGGATAATTGGGCTTTAAAGGGGGATTCTCCCGCGGTGCCGCTCTATGTGCCTGTCGGCTTGGATCAGCTGACCTCCGCTGTGTCTATAGACTTGTTATAAGTCATCATAAGTGGTTGTGGATGTAGTTGTTGCCGCGAGGATGAGACCGATCTCAAAGTACCAACTCTGTTTTATTTGAGACCCCCGGCACACTGAGAGACAAGTCTTAAGTGTGTGACTGAATGTGATCAAATTATATGGTTAATCTTACAAATGTTTCACATTTTTAGCAAAATTAATTATATTTGGATTAAACAACTGACCACAACATAAAAAGTGTACAGGTACACACACACACACACACACACACACACAGTTAGCTTATGACTCAGCTGCTGCCCTCACAAAGAATCCACTCCTCTGACATCCCATAATGGCCCAATGTTTACTGTTATGCATCGTTTGTGTCACGTCAAAAAAACATCAATTTGCAGCCTGTACGTGAACAAAAGACTTCAAAATAAAAGCTTGTGACAGTAAGCCCTTTTTTGTTTTTTTTACTCAAAAACAAAAGCAAAAAGATAAAAGTTTATCCCCCTCGCTGCAGAGGATAGGTTTGCTCTCGGAGGCTATTGTGACAAAGACAGACCAAGCAGAATGGAAAATTGATTCCCTGCAATCATCTCCTGTCTACTTTTGTCTACACACTGCACCACTTTAGCCTATACACTCCAATCATCCCTGAGCACTGACTGCTCTTTTGCACAGATTAACTTGTTTTAACCCTTTTTGATTTTGTTTATTTCTTTATTTGTTGTGTTTATCTTTTTTGCAAACGCTTTCCAGTGACTTAAAATCTGAATATAACAAACTCAATCACCGCATTGCACCAAATAACCCTCAAACACACATGCTTTAGCTTTTTTCAAAGTCGTTTCAGCTAACTATGGCGATCTCCTAAAGCACTCCCTTAATAGCACAGGCCTTAGAATAAGATTTTACACCGGCAGGAGCGAGGAGCTGCCGGGGGCTCAGAATAACTGTGTGAGCCGTCAACAGGAAGAGCGTGCTTCATGACTACAGACCAAGAGTTTTAATTGGCTGTCTGCAGGAATTTCTGCTGTGGCAAACTAATTGACCCACAACTCCCTGGTGCTTTATCAACACGAGGAAATGCCACTGGGCCGATAACCAGCCAGCCTTGTAAACCAATCTATAACCAATGGCCAATTTGAAACACGTGTTATTGCCTATTTTACAACAGGTCCTCTTTTCTACTTGACTGAGATGTTTTGGTGTGTAGCATGGACTTTTTCAAGTTTAGGCAGCAACGGCTCCTGATTGACAGTTTGACAAATAAAGGATCAGTGGTTAAGAATATAGTCAGTGTGAGGATTTTTTGTTTTTTGAATTCCCTGTATATGTGTGTATTTTAACTGACACTAGTGTTTGGGAAACACTAGAGATCTTAAAAAGTAATAACTTGCTTTACCTTATACCTTAAAAGGGCTGGTACATCCAAATTGAGAAATTTCTATCACTTACCTCTAGCGATACATAATCTATAAGCTATAGTATTTGCTGTCAACAAATAAATTTTTTCCTGAAGAACACAGTTTTAGTTGTAACATCATTACAATGAAGTCTGTGTAGGATAGTTAAAAAACATGTTTTTTTTGTAACTTGGTTTAGGCAGCACTCTAAATTTAACCTATTATTCTTGTTTTGAAAGCATCTCTTTAGTTTGTTTACCCCCTTTGAATCATATCGCAGAAATATACACACATACATAAGACACATAAGACCCATTTTTAAAGACGTGACACAGTTGTGCTCCTTTATTAAAGGATACGATATTTTATATTTTGTTATTGTCAACAAATGCCATTAAAAGATCAACATGCACATGCATCTCTCAATTATTTCTTTCTTCTCCTGTCTCTGGCACTTAGCCCTGACCTCATTTGTTCCTACTGAAGACAAACACCTTTAAAAATGGTTGTACTTTAAAAAATAAAAATAGACTCAGTAATTTCCTCAAACAGCTGAACACTGCAGTTTTTATCAAAAGATAATCAAACACAAGGAAATAGTATATATATATATATATATATATATATATATATATATATATATATATATATTTATCTGAGATTGTTTTAGCTGTGAAACACATTTCCAGCAGCAAGAAGGCGTATGTGGGATTGAGTCAAAATTAACTACAGTCCCCATGTTCATCATAACGAGGGAAGATGTCACCCAGTGTAACAGTGTGGCTCATTAACCTGATTTTATAGTTTTAGACAACAACAAATGTATATAGCACAGAGGAATGAGGTGTACCAGGCTTTTTCTGCAGGTGCCACTTGCTAGTTAGTGACATCAGTTCATTGTTTGATGTGATTTATTGATTTAGAGAAATATCACCAGATTTATCTTTTAAGAGCATTTTCCTGCTTGAAATTAGTAGGTTTTGTATTAAAATAAAAAGAAGACTTAACGTTTCATGACATTTTACATTTTAATAATATGGACTAGATTTGCGAAACAACAAAAACTGTACCTGACTCACTGATCACTGATCCATGTTGCCTTTGCACAAGGAGCGACACATTGGCACAACACATGCTGTTAACATGACGTGATGAAAAGCCACTACTGAAAGGTCCGGTGCGCTCTCACAGAGCTGGTATTCACTTCCCCAATTGACTACAAAAATTATGCCATAAAATCTTTGAGTGAGTGTGACAGGTCCTGATCAAAACCAGCTGCCAATTAACTTAATGACTGAATCTATCACATTCAATTACAGCGAGTCTATGAGCTGTCAATCCAGCCCTTGGCCCACTCGTTAAACAAAAACACAGACGGAGAATGATCACTTTAGGAGGCATGTTTCTGTCTCTGTGATCCTTATCTGACGGGCCCTGCGTCGTATTTGAAGCAGTCGACCCTGACAGGTCCCACGGATAAACTGCTGTATGAAAGGGGTCACCCCAACCTCTGGAATCCATCGTCAGCTTTCTGTCTTGCACAACTGACAAATGGTTTCAAACAGCGTTTGGGAAACTATAGAGAGGCATTCCCTGATGTGTGTCTGTAGAAAGAACAAGAGAAAAGTGGAAAGAGAGATACAGAAAAAAAGAGATAGAAAAAGGAGATCTAAGTGAGAAAAATGAACCAAAACAAAACAAAGAATGAGACCCACTTTCCCTCAATTGCCTCCTTACTTTGGCAAAGGGCCTACTGTAATCCCCCAGAGGAGTTGCTATCTGGCAGGAGTTTGCTCCATGGTCAGTGTCTTTAACCCCAGATGATAACGCTTAGCCCGGCCATAAAGCATAGGCCCCTTTAACTGATCCATTAGCGTCCAATCCCTGAGAGTAGACCCGCTGGTGTCTACTGAAACTTACCAGGAAGCCTTGAAGGAAAACAGCATGGCAGACATGCACTGAGATCAAAGACAGCCCCCCTCTCTTCCTCTCCCCATTGAGCTCTCTGCCTCTCTATCTCTTTCTCTCTTCCTTGTCTATTTCTAAGAGTACGCCCACACTTTGCAATTTCATCTTTTTCTCTCTGGTTTTTGCCCTCAGTCCACATTATGCCTAGGTATTTCTTCACAAGAAAATGGAGCTTTACAAAAATAGTCTCCAGAGGATACATTTTTTTCAATGTGTTTATTAGTCAAAAGTAGGGAGACAGCAGAAAATGAGGAGAAAGGAGAGAGAGAGAGAGAGAGAGAGAGAGAGAGAGAGAGAGAGAGAGAGAGAGAGAGAGAGAAGGGGAATGACATACAAAGGTCTCCGGGTGGACTCTAACCAAGGATATTGTCAGAGCCTTAAACCCCTGGCGTCCAAGAGTGGATCAATAATGTCTGGTCAGGAATGACAATGATAAAAGACTTTCCTGCAAAGAAAAAGAAACATGCCTTTAAGTTAAGTGAAAAGTCTTTGAGTGTCTGTAGCGCAAATCAGAAAGCGCTTGTTCTGAAACGTTCTGGATTTACTGGGTGATCACACATGGCAGGAGGGGACAGAGTGAAGGTTTAACCAGCTGAGACTCAGTCAAGTAACCAGACTCTCTGTCCAGCAGATCTTGGCTGTGATGTATAGTGTTGTTGTTTGATGACTTAAAGAAGATGGAGATGAAGAGACTTCTCTGTTCATTTTTGTGTGGACAGAGATACTTATAAAAAAACGACTCAGATGCCTCTCCTGCTCTATCTTGTTGATACTGCGCCTCATCTCCTCCATCTTCTCCTCCCTCCTCGCCTCTCTGTACAGCCATCGCCCTCTCTTTTACTCTATCTCTGTGTTTCTCTTTGAACTTCCTTCTCAGCAGCCTTGTCTCCCTTTCCCCTATCAGCATCCTATTTAACCCTTCTTCTCTCTCTCTCTCTCTCTCTCTCTCTCTCTCTCTCTGTCTCTCTCTCCTCCTCCTCCCCTCCTCCTCCTCCTTATACTCTACCTCCCTGTCTTTACTACCAACATCCCCCTGTGCTCTGTCTCTCTCCTCCCTGTCTTTACTACTAACATCCCCCTGTCTTCCTCCCCCGGTGTTTTCAATTTAGAGCCCTATGAACCAGTTGAGATTGTAACGCTATCAATTAGTCAGTAACTGCAGCACGTTTATTCAATGGGGCCGGCAGTGAGCTTTGGTGATTTACAGGCTGCGAGGGAGATGTAAGGGAGGGATGTGCAGACATGGGCTGATTTGGGTTTTTGAGGTCTGTGGGAACGGAGCCTATGTACTGTGTACCTTGAGGATTTGGTCCTGCGGTTTAAAGTCCCTGTAGTAATGTGGTGAAACCTCCAAAAGATGAAAAGGTTTGCAGAAGAAGAGAAGTAATGCAAAGGAAAGAGAACATGTTTGAGATTTTCTGGAAGGCTAAATGCCTTTTTTCATACATATTGGATTTCAACCACTGTTTTTTGTGCAAGAGCTACATTCTTGTGATATGCTATGTAAATGCTTTGAGATAAAAAAAAACAAAAAACAGAAGGTATAAATACATCATATTGACCTTGGATTTTGCCTTCAAGGAAAGAATGCAACTTGACTCACTGCGCCGGTGTTACAGTAAAAACTTGTCATTTTGGTGTATTTTTCCTAAACTGACTAAATGTAGATGATGTGATGATGGTGTTTGTCTAGAACAGAAGAACTCACCATTGTGCTCCAACAATTTAAGAGGCAGAAATCCATTATTAAAGAGGAAGATGTCTTGATTTCCTGACTTAGCTGCAACAGTCCATCATTCAAGAGGTGTTGTATTTTCATAAAGTGGCACAAGTCTTGTTTTTATTACATGTAAACAAGCTCCCTTCCAGCTCAAAAAGAAAAGCAGGCGCTTTCTCACTTAATAAAAAAGTGAGAAAGTCAATGTACCAAATAACTTACTAAATATTTATAGTTCTAGGATTCTAATCAGCAAGTATTTTCAACAACTACACCTTATGTGAATATTTTGAAGAGGGCATTATGGCTTTAAAAAGCTGTGTGTTACTTTATTTCATCCAAAGAAAACATTTTTTTCTTTCATTTCTAATGATGTGTTGTCTCAGGGTTGATTTTTACAGATTTGTCCTTTCAAGATATGTCCTTTTAAGATATGAGCATGTTCCATGCTCCATGCTCATGTCTTGCATGCTCATGACACTTTTATGTGTTCAGAGTGTTCACATATCAACATACATTAATGTGTACACAGTAAGGATTTTTTCACATTTGCAGGTGTTACTTGTTGCCATCTGCC